>RJWM01002862.1:0-121441 GCA_004363535.1 Dasyprocta punctata
GCGCCTGCCAGGGCAGGCGCTTAAGGCACTGAGCCAAACTCCCGGCCCTGGTTTTTCGAGGCAGGGTCGCACTATGTAGCTCAGGCCGGCCTTGAGCTCGCGTTGTAGCCCAAGCCGGCCTCGAACTCACAACGCTCCGCCTACCTCAGCCTCCCGAGTGCTGGTCAATCATCTTTCAAAAGCCCCATTTCTGAGTATGTGAGACTATAACAGTTTTTTTGGTTTTTTTTTGTTGTTTTTTTTTTTTTTTTCAATTGCACTGATGTCTAGGGAAGGAGGCTTAGGCCCAGGAAAGGCCAAATTCTGTGGTGTTACCTGCTAGGTCAGACACAGGAAAGGAGTGAATGAGCATGCAAGCCAGAGAAGCTGGGTGAAGAGACCATTTCTTGTCCTGATGCCCTCTACATAAGCAGGGTGACCCATCTGGGGACCAGTTTTTCACCTATGAAATGAAGAGAACTGAAATGTGAGGACACCGGACAAGAAAGTATAGGAAGCGTAGAGCTAAGAAAGTGCTGTTATTCCAGCAAGGATGCCTCCCCGGAGGAAATCACCTATGAGTGTGGAGTCACCTAGTTAACTGCAAGTCGCCTTGGGCAGGAGTTTCACTATTGAAGGAAAAACAGGTCAGACTGAACCTACACAACCCCTTCTCTATTGCTGAGTCAGAAGCTCCCTCCACCTACTCTGGACTGGCTGCACCCTGGAGGAAGCCCTCCTGCCTTGGGCCATAGGCACAAGCTGCTCTGTAAACTGGTGCTTGTGGATTCTGTGAGGTCCTGGAATTATTCCTTTCAACTGGGCAATGTCCTCCATAGAGAGATCAGAGTCTGACTGTGTCGTGGTTACTGAATACCTCAGTTTGAAACAAACAGAAGAGATGGGAATATTTGTGGCAAAAATGAGGAATTGGCAGATAAAACAGACTTGACCACCCAGGCCAATTCCTTTAAGCATCCTCCTAAGGCAAGAAGAGACCCCACAGCCAGCAGCATCTGCCCATGGAGGGGAGGAAGGCAGTGGCTGTGAAGAAGCCAGCACCTTGGGTCGCCTGCTCTAACACTCCCCAAACAGCAATGTTAAGGAGCCAGAGCCACTGAGTCTCTGTTGCCTCCTTCCCACTATACCTCTGCCTGGTCACTGTCATTCCTCACCTTCTCTGGTTCCAGAGGACCTCCTGTCCTCACCCTCAGTGTCCACCTGGGCAGCAGAGCCTGTGGTTGAGAGCAGCAGCTCTGTGCTCTGACCTGTTCCACCACTGAGCTCTCAGCTCAGCCTCAGCTTCTGCATCTGTAAAACAGGATAGTTTCAATTCCTACTTTATGAGAATGCTTTGGTAACTAGGGGGAAAAATACAGAGCCCTTAGCCCAGTGACACCACATAGTGAGTGCTGGCAGTAACTCAGCCCGTGTTCAGAAAGCAGCAGGCTGGAGTGGGGAAGAACTGAAGGTGAGGTCCTGGGAGTGGCCAGCTAGAAGGGGACAGACAGTAAGTCTCTATGAGAGGAGAAAGATGCCAACGTTAGGTCCTGCAGGTGCAAACTGCAAAATCAATGAAGATTTCAAATCTTGTCTGTAAGGTGTTCCAGGTGAGAGATGGGGTTTATATGGCCACACTGACAAATGGGGTCAAGGCCAGGTGAGTGGTAATTAATCCGGCTTCTGAAAGGGAAAGGCAGTGGAGAGCCAGCCAAAGGGGCCTGAGCGAACCAGAGGGAAAGAGAAATATGAAGCCAAGAAGGGAAGTTATGAGGAAGGTAGGGGAGAAGAGGGATTCTGAAGCAGGATGAGTGTGGTGGATTGCCACTGGTGGGCCACTTATAACAAGTAGCTGAACTGAATCATCATGGTGCTGGGGTGGCGGGCCCACCTGAGGATTGTTGCCAAAAACATAAAAAGGAGAAGTGCTGAGGAAGAGGAGGTGCTGTTGATTCTCCTGGAGAAGCCTGTCACGCTGCTTTTCCTAATATGAACTCAGCTGTTATCATCAGAGGAGCTCAGGACCTCATTGTTGCTAAGGATGGCTATAGTTCTTTTCAGATCTCTGGTCCTTACTTTGATCATCACTTCTTGGCTCCAGTGCAGATCCCTCAGCCTGCTGCCACAGATCCTTCATCCCACAGGTGCAGACTTTCTAGATTCCACCATGGATCTTTGGGCCTTCCCAGTGCAGATCCCTGAAACAGACTTGCATGAGACATTGTCTTTAGCTGGACTCCTGCAGGACATTGCCATGGGATCCAGGCCCTCAGCTGGATTCTTTGAATCTCTAGTGTGTGAACACATTCCTACACTTTTGCATTTGACTCTTTGGGTGACTATTATAAAATAATCCTATAAATTATGTGTCCTGTATTAAATTCATTCCCTTGTAAACCTCAAACTACAACAACGAGGTACTGGGGTCCTTGGGGTAGAAGTTACACTGGTGGTGGTGGTGGTGTTGGGGATGGGGCAAAGTTCTAAGCAGGTCTGAACAGTTTGGGGACCTGAGAGGAAGAGCAGTTGGGGATGTGGTATGCTGAGCAAGGGCCCAGTGAGGACAGGGAAGTTGGGGTGGGTGGGAAAGAGAGGGAAGTTTTTGCCTGTCTCAACCTTGAGGGGCCCTGCTTTGAGGTCTGATACAGGTACCCATAAAGTGGGTAGGCTGAAGGGTGGTGCTGGATTCCAGTTGAGAGAAGAGGCCACGGTCATCTAGCAGAGGTGGAGACCAAGTCCATGGCCATGGGACCAGCTCCTAGGTAATCTCATGTGCCCAGGATGCTGGATGACAGGTCCCTGAGATCGCCCGGAACCAAGCTCCCTATGTGGTGATGCGTCCAGTGTGTAGCCTTGTGAATTGATGCTGCTGCTGCTGTCACAATGTCGTGAGAAGTGTTGACCAAAGACCTGGGCCAGTCCTTCCTGTCAGCCACTCAAAACTGGAGAGGGACAGGGCCAAGAAACTCCAGGGGAAGCAAGACAGTGCCCAGCTGGAGGGACCCCAAACTTTGGGCACAAGCTGACTGTTGTAGTCAGGGGTTACAGGGAGAACAACTGCTACAGGACACAGTGTTTGTAATATTGTTTTATAATAGTCACCCAGAGTTATACACAAGAAAGTGCAGGAAAATCTGTTCACAACACTAGGACCCAGGATATTTAGCTGAGGGCCTGGATCCCACAGCAATGTTTTGCAAGAGTCCCACTAGAGACCCAAAACACATGACAATGCCTCCCACAGTTCCAACTGGGAATCTAAGAGCTCACAATAAGGACTCACGCCAGACTATTTACGGTTCTGTGCCGGGACGGCCAAAGGTCAGTGGTGGAACTAGAAAGTCTATGCCAGCAGGGTGAAGGAGCTGTGCAGTGGGTTGAGGGTTCTACATGGGAGCCGAGAAGTCACGCTCCAAAGACGCAGGGCTGCCCTGAAGAGCACCACAGCCATCCCCAATGGCAATGAGGTCCTGCGCTCCTCTGACGATGGAGAATAGTCGAGCACGGGTCAGGAAGCCCAGCGTGACAAGCTTCTCCAGCACACAGCCTCCCCTCCGGAGCCAGGAGGTGATGCACAATGTGAGGAGCAGAGCTCCCGCAACGTGAACCACAGCCACTCTCATCGATGAGGTCCCAAGCTCCTCCGACGATAATGGCTGAACCCATATTGGGGAAGCCAGCATGACAAGCACCTCCAGGAGAACCAGCGGCTCGAAACAGCAACTCTTGAAAGAACCCACAACGCCTAGCCCTTCTTCTCCATGTCTTTATTTATACTGGCAACTTTCTTCAGGTGGAGCATCTTTACTCAACACCAACTGAATTAATTCAGCTGGTGCTAAGTTGACCACCAGTTTGTAATCCATAACAATGACAGTGCTGTTGGTCACCTGCCCACTCTGGGCATGAGGAGAATGGGCCTCTGAAGCTACTGCAGTGCCACGAAGCACTGCCAGCTTCACTGTCCCATACAAGCCACAGGCTCCTAGAGTCCTTGGTTCCATGACTTGACCAATCGAGAGAAGTAAGGCAAAGTAGAGTAATAGTAACTGACAACCTCCCTCTCTAGCCCTAGCTGTGGGGCTCCCCTAACCCCACAGCACTGAAGAGTACACTCCTGCCCCCGGGTGTGTTGAGGAAGAGGCCATCTGTGTGAGGAACTGCACGATAAAACCACATTTAACGCAGATGGCAAAGCCAGGTGTGGTGGCACATAGCTGTAACCCTCGCACTCTGGGAAGCTGATGCAGTAAGATCACAAGTTCGAACATAATCTGAACAATTTAAAGAATTAATGAGACCCTGTCTCTGAATAAAAGAATTTAAAAAGGGCTGGGGATGTAGTTCTAGCAAAGGCCCTGGGTTCAATCTCTAGTACAAAATAAATAAATAAAATCATAAAATGAAATAAAACAGAAAGCAAGTTGCTGAGTGGTGGGATAAGCCTGACAGTGGCCTGGAGCAACCTTAGTGTGGTCCCCCACCCAGAGTGTCCCGAGCACTGGGAATGACAGGAATGCCCAGCCCAGCCCACCCTGAGCTGCTGAGTCAGAGACACTGTCAGGCAGGTAGAGGTGCTCAGTCAAGTCTCCTGGGGGTGCTGCAAGTCTCCTGGGGAACCTCTACCCAGGAAGTGGCTCTGGGTAGGAGCTGCCAATCTGCCTGCCGGTTCTGGGTCCTGCCTCACAGGAAGGGCCGCACAGTGAGGACATACTATCTTTCCCAGACTTCTCGCTTAAAAACATTCCCAGGATGGTCAGCTCCTTCCTCTCCTGTACTCCTCCCATCTGGAAGGACAACCCCAAGTCACCTCTCCAGAGGACAACTGCTGGTGACTGTGCGTGGCCCAGGTGTAAATCTATACCAGTTTCCATGGGAACCAGCACACTGGGCCTTTCTCTGGAAGGGAAAGTAGTTGAGTAGTCAGGTGGTCTTAAGAGACAGAAGTAATCCCATGACCTAACTCCCTGATAGGAAGAGGTGAGGACATCTGTGCCAGGCTAGCTTGGGCTGACCTAAAAATTAAACCTAAGAAGATAAATGAACTAGTTTCTGTCTGTAGTCCCAGCTACTCAGGAGGCTGAGGAACAGAGATCTCCTGAGCCCAGGAGTTCAAAGACAGCCTGGGCACGCAGTGGGACTTTGTCTCAAAAGGAAAAAAAGGAGGGAGGGAAGAGAGAGACTAAGGACATTGATGTGGGATTTCTTTTAAGAAAACTATGTGCTAAATTCAGAGGAAGAAAAAGCTGGTCATTGCTGTATAACTGACAGAACCCCAAGGGAGGGATTAAGTTAAACACTCATTAGAAACAGCGTTCTGTGAGACAAACTCTTTCCACACTTCTGCGGAGTTCTGAAAACATCAACCAACAGCCAGGAAGCACAGCATGACTACAAAGATACTTATAGAGCCTGTTTATTGCATAACTAGCAGGCACAAATTCCAAAACGAGTTTACAACACATGAACGGTCCAATAATTACAGGAACAGGATGTACAGTAAAAATGAAAAATAAGTACAGAATGAATGACACGCATAAAACACTTTGAGTAAAAGGCATCTCATTTTTCCTATGCAGCATTTTCTTTTGTAAGAACAAGGTTTCCTTTTAACTAGAACAAGGAAGGAAAGAAAACGGGCTGTCAGGAAGCTCGCAGGGACTGCCGAGGATGAAAACGTGCAGCTTCACTCGATTCTATGACTCACATCGCCCAAGGACTGGGAAGCAGCTCCCCAGTTGTGCGTTTCTAGTTCCAATTTCATGAAATGCTGTCCTTGATCTTTGGGCCCAATGCATTGTTCTTTGGCAAGTAAGAACTATCTGCATTCCAAAGTGGAAGATGAGTTCAGTGCTAAGGAGCTCAGGGGTAGAGCTGCTTCCTTCTATTTAGCCAAGTGCCTGCTCATAAAGTGCACCTCTGTCCCATCAGTTTCAGGGAAGAAAGGGTTACAAAACACATGAAAGGCTGCAGATGTGACTTGTGCAAGGAAATGGGATCTATGTGCAAAGGGGGCCGGAAGAAGCATGCAGACAAGGCGCGACCTGCCAGCAGCAGCAGAGATCTCCGACACTGGGTCTCAGTCGAGGCTACGGAAATGTGCAGACACATGGCCCTCCCGCTGCCTGTTGCTCCACCTGGGAACTCCTGTCTGAGTTCAGCACTGCAGGCTCACCAGGCAAACTCTTCTGTGGTGTTCTCATGGCTAGAAATACTTTGTTGGTCCCTATATCCCTCAACTTTGTCTAGGGAGCATAAAGACAACGTCCTCTGCCGCAGGCACTTGGGTGTACTGCCGACAACTCCCTTCCCAGAGCCTCTGTGGAGGTCTGTCTTCTCTGGGAGGCCTGGGGCACTGGTGCTCAGGATTGCCACTGGGCCTTTCCCAAGGATGCTGGGGAGCTTGACAGAGGGGTAGGTGTTTGCAAGGAAGAAGAGGGATAGCAGAGTCCACGAAGCATGCAGACAAAGGTGTCAGGCAGTGCTTGAGCTTCAGGTAGGAGGCCCCTTCCAGGAGGCATCTCCTGAGCATCCAACAGGGACGCAGCACTTAGGGCTGTGCAGACATGTCAGTGGCTGAGTCTGTTGGAGATGTGGACCCTTGTGTATGCTCCTCACAGTGCAGCAAGCCACACTGTGACCTAGTAAACCCAATACCATGGGGCTGCTAGGTTCAATGACAGTGTATGATTAACCTGTAAAGGTGTTCACCAGTCAAGTCTGTGAAGACACGGGCTTGGTCAACACATGGGGAGGTGACCTGTACTTTGATCGCTCTGACTTCTTCACGAATGACTCTGTGGGACACAATATATGGGTAAAAAGAGGGCTGATGGTGACTTAACACAGGGTAGATGGCAGCCTGCCAGGTCCCGCTCAGGGGGAACACAGTATGGCTGGGGAAGTGAGGCCCTCATGCTGCACAGGCTATAGGCCCTGGGCGGGAGCAGTGAGTGGTAGCTTGGAGGTCACAGCTCACCTATGTGGTTTCCATGAATGTGAAGACATTTATAATTAGAGAGGCAGCACAAAAAATCCAAATTTCTGGTGTCTCTTGAAAAAAAAAAAAAATCAAAGCTTTGGCAACCCCAGTCCTACTTTCCACTGGCAACATGAGTGGAGTGAGCAAAGTGTTGTCCTTGATGGGTGGCCAGGGCTTCCCAGCTGGCCCCACTTGCACCCCTTGCTGTGCACAGGGCTCACTTCACAGCGCATCATCAGGTTAGGGACTGAGCTGCCTCACACAAGACCCCTGCAACAAGCCGAACAGGAATGTGCTCGCGCAGCACGAAACAGGACTTCTGAGTAATTTAAGACACAGCCTCAGCATGTTCTAGATTCTGACCTCTACTCTTTCAGCACTTTGGGAGAGCTATGGTCAGGTAGGCACATTCTCCGTGGAGTTCTTGAAAGAACTCTCATGTCTAATCACTAACTACCAGGAAGGTAAGTGGAAGAAACAAACTCAGATGACTGTTTACATCTTACCTTAGATGTCCTTAGAGATGACAGGACATGCGAAGCAGCTCACGTGAGGAAGCTGTCAGTGGTTAAAGGAGTAACTGAGTTTGGAGGAGAGGTACAATGCAATGTCAGTTCGTGGCAGTGGTAACTGAATGGGTGTAGAATCAGTATGGCTTGTTAGGCTGACGCTTCTCTTTGCCACGTGTTTCAAATAAACTGCCTGGCTCAGCAGGTAAGACAGAGTGCTTGACAATGGGTGACGATGACGGGTGTGCTCCTACCCTGAACCGTGGTAAATGGGACACGACGTGGAGGGTGAATCTTTATCTGACTCTATGGAGACTTCAAAATGACAGTAAAATAGAAACAGAAAATCAAGATTAAAAAGCCTAACAGAACATTTAACATGATAGAACAATCAGAAATGGAGCAATTCATTGTTTCCTCCAAGAGAGGTTGTTACACTATTTTTTAGAAAATGGCAAAGTCCTTTCTCTGAATACATGCTTGGAGATACCCCAAACTTAAAAGAGATTCTGCAGGTTGAAAAACTTACTTATTGCACAATGCTTTGTAGGGAACAGGTACTGTTGATTTTTTTTAAAATCCAACTCTCTCAAGAAAATGTTTTACTAAAACATCTCATTTATACTTTTACCCATAGGCAGGAAGTTTTAAGGGATGGAAAAGTTTTAACAAACTTTGAGCAATGGAACTACTTTTGGGTGTATATGATCCTGACCTCAACAGTCACAGACAACACAACAGGGCATCAGAAACTAAATTGGTAAACAGGCAAAAAATAAGGCAAGTGGGTTAAATTAATAGTCAAAAATCTGTTAGAAAACATGCAAAAATAATACTGAGTTTTCTTTTAAAAAGTTTTAAATGTTTTTTTGTAAAAATCTGAAGAGTTCCATGTCTAAATTTGAAATGGGACTTTAAAAAGCCTAGAAAATACACGAGACAGTGCTCCGCTGCTCAGTTGTTGTTCTCTTTGGTGGTGATGGTGACCAGCTGTTTGGCAGCCTTGGCAATATCATACGCGCACTGAATGACCTGCTGCGTGACCAGCTGGACGTCGGTGGGTGAGCCAGAGTCCCCTGGGAGGGCCTTCTTGCACTCAGACTGCAGCCGGTAGGCACTGGATGTCAGTAAACGAAGGGAAGTCCTCACCATGTCAGACTTGGGTTTCTAAACACAAAGACACAGCTGTTCATCATGGGCTGAAAGGTGGACACCCATCAGCAAGGGACAAGCATGCTCCTTAAAACAATTCAAGTCATTCTATATGGCCAGAGGCATTTCTGTTTCGAATGTTTTCAACAGTGGTGCTTTAACCATCCAGTGCTCTGAGGCCCATGGTGTGAGAGACATGGAAATGCTCTGACTCAAAGGGTGAAGTATGTGCAGGATAATTCAGTACTATGTGCTATTTATTTTGGGGTAGTTTTCAAAAACACTAACCCATGTAGGTTACATATTTCAGATAAAATTTTATTCTATTAATGTTTTGCCTTTTAGTATTTGACTTGCATATGCCTTATTATAATTATTTTCTAGGTTTGAGACAGATGTGTGAGCCACCACTCCTCACCTGCCTTTTCTCATTATAGTCAATATGCATGTAGAACAGAAATATCTCCATGCTCTATATGAGTACATATTTAAAACTATGTGCTATAGAACAGTTAATATAAAGGTCATAAAGAAATTTCTTGTTCATTTAAAAGAATCTAAGAAAGTGAGTCAGAGGTGACTTACTTTGGGGAATAATGCTGCCATTTCTGTAACAGCTACATGTATCCTCTCTGAGCAGGGAATATAACTGCAAAATATTGAAGAGGTTATTTGAAGACAGTCAAAATGATTGCAAGGCATTCTTTTAATGAAGGAACAGAGGCTGCAGTCTGTCCACTGTGTATCACACACCAATAGAAGGCTCACAGTTATAAAGCAGGGTCCCCCTTCTCTCCTGAAAATTCAACCTGGTTAAAACAATCTCCATATATGAAATGTGCCAACATTTACTATTAACTGGGTGAGGCTACAAAACAGTATATGGACATTCACACCTCAAGTTGATCACTTATGTCTCACATATTTCACCTCCTTAATTTCCAGAAAGATAAACAAGAATTTTCATGCCAAAGTCCACAAAAGTGAAAAATGAAGGACTCAAAAATTTCCTTGAACTTACAACTGGAATCTACACTTTTAATACCTATATGTCATTTCACCAGTGGACACTTCCAAATTCCTTTCTTTCACTTCATGTGAACTGGAAAATCAAAATCTTTACTTGTGGAAACAGAGAACACTGAGGTTTGCTTCTAACGTTCATTCAGACACTTAGGTACTTTGTTACAAAGCCACCATAAGCTTGTTTGTGAGAAGATGCCTAAAGGCTGTCAGTACTTTCTTTCACGCTGATGAGCTCTAAGAAAACAAGCCCATTAAATCCTTCCTGCCAGGCCACTTGGACTTCCAGGGCCCCACATGTGACATCATCTTTAGAGACTCACTTAACACCTCTATGGTTCCGTGAGGTTGGACTATTATCATACCCATTTTCAAATGAGAAAACTGACCCAGAGAAGACATACCTGGGTCTCAAAAATGTAAGAGAAAAGCTGAGTTTAAATATAGTGGTCACAAATTCATATCTCTTAATAGCTTCTTACCTCTCATGAGTGGTTATCTGGCTTCTTGTGAAGAGAAAGGGCAGAGTTAAAACTGGTTTTACCCAGGATTCTTATTCTTAGTACTCTGACAAACAATGGATGAGGCAAGTTTCCTCTTCCTTAAAAATGTTAGCTTTTCATTCTGAGGCATACGCAGGGCAAGACAGACAAAAACAGCTGGGGAGGGGGTGTGGCTCATGGCAGAGCATGTGCTTAGCATGAGTAAGAAATTCAATCCCCAGTACCATAAAAAACACAATCAGATGATGGTATCAAGTGACAGTTCTTAGATAAAACATTGCAGCCGAGCCTGGGCTTTGTATTCAGGACTAACCCACAGTCCAGGACCTGGGAATGCAGGAAAAGCACTCCTGGGGCCACCTGTAGCGTGTTAGGAAATTATGCTGTACACACTTGTAGGTTTGTCCCCTACACAAGAACTCACGTGGCTGTGTTTTAAATTTTTTCTTCTAAGATACTGAACCAAATGCCACCCAGCATCCATGATAGACTTAAAAGCCCTCAAGAAACATTCTTACTCCATTTTTTAAACCATGAAGTTGGATTCTGAATAAAGACTATCATAAGCAATCTCTGTACTTCATCTTTGTTTGTTTGTTTGTTTTTTTGGTCTTTTTGAGACAAGGTCTCATATGGTTCAGGCTGGCCTTGAGCTCACTTTGTAGCCTAGCCTGACCTCAAATTTACAACAATCTTCCTGCCTCAGCTGCCCATGTGCTGGGATTACAGGCATGCATCACCATACCCAGCTTGTACTTCATCTTTGTAAAAAATTCAGTATCACAGCCTAGTGTGGTGGTGCATGCCTGTAATCCCAGCACTCAGGAGGCTGACACAGCAGGATCCTTGCAAGTTCGAGACCAGCCTGGGTTACAAAGTGAGCCCAAGGCCAGCCTGAACTGCATAGCAAGACCCTGTCTCAAAAAGACAAAAAAAAAAAAAAAAAAAAAAAAAAAAAAAAAAAAAAAAAAAAAAAAAAAAAAAAAAAAAAAAAAAAAAAAAAAAAAAAAAACAAGAAGAAAAAAAAAAGAAATCCAGTATCAAAACTATTTTACTACTGCCTACATTTTCATTAAGCCATTACATTTCAAGAAAATGGTTTATAATTATCTAAAAATGCCTTCACATGGGAAATTCCAACTTTTTCCAACTTTTATTTTTGTGAGCAATTAGATTCCTACATGACACACTAACCCAAAATATCAGTGCACATGAAGTAACTTGCAGATGTGAAGGGACAGAAGGCCACCTAGAAAACACAAACTCTCAGAAAGAGGAAAAGACCATGTTCGCAGTAATCACTTGTTCTTATTAATATCACAGCAGCTGAGAGCCATACCCAAGAGTTTCATACTGTATTTTGTTTTGCTGGTTATGGTTTCATCTTGAGAAATACAACTCACCCTTTCTCCACTAGACAGAGAAGAACTTCTCCTAAGGCCATCTCTCGAAAGTTTACTCTTTACAAACTATTTTGGGAAGTCCTAGATAAAAAGGAAAGCATGTGCAGATGAATGAGGAGGTCTCCTCCTCTGTCAGGGAATTTGTGTCCACAACTTCAAATTGCCACCTTTCATCAAATAAAGCTTTTGTGCCTAATATGTTGTAAACCCTGAAGCAAGAAGGGGTAAGGCAGTTAAGGAGGAGGGGGCTGCAGGAAGGTCAGGGGCTGAGGGGAGCTTTCTGAGCTCATGGAACCAGGACCAAGTCTTGAAGTGCCTGCATGGACTACGGTTCTATCTAGGATGAACTTGAGCAACAGATCAACAAAAAATAGAGACAAGAAAAACAGGCAAGGCTTTCATTAGTAAAATGCAAGGTTATAAATGAAAGCATCTTGGATGTATAAGTAATCAGAGATTCTAACAGAACTTGAACAGTTTATAAAATATAGATTTCCTAGGTCAATTCTGGTTTTAAACCAAAAATATAAGTTAGTGATTAAAATCTCTACATCATTCCCTCATTGTCTTAAAGAAAAAAATCAGAAATGTGCTAAGTCGATTTTTACACCTTGAAAAGAAAACACTCTTCCCAAATTGAACCATACACCTATTACAATTTTTCAAGCCACAAACAGTTTCAGGATAGACATTTATATTTTTCACAACTATCAAAGAGAGCAGTACAAGTACATTTTTAGTTTGAAATACCAGCACAGCACTTCTGAATGGGCAGAAAGGAAAATTTGAGCACACCAATAAATGGGATGAGGGGTACACAGGAAGAATTATCCTTGCATCAAGATTATTCAAAACACTGTCAAAACTCTACTGTGGAAAGCTGTGGAACATTTTGCTCTGCACAGTAAGATACGGGGTCACTCACTGTCATGGTTGTGGCCCTGGCCGAAGCTACTAGGTGCTTATAAGACACGAGGTGCGAGAGGCTTGGCAGAAAGAGACTGCCTAGGAAATAAAGAAAGGAAATAGCCACAAACTTTCTGCAAAAGAAGGCTGTGGACTTGTGCAGGGTCTTTTCCTTGAAGAGCTTCCGGTGGCTCATCTATGGAGACTAACTTTTATCTTTCAAGAAACATACAGTATTCCTCTCCTCTATGGTCGGAAATGACACTGGGACAAATCAGAGTGGTATAAATAAGAAAAAAGGAGCTGGGCATGGTGACGCATGCCTTTAATCCCAGCACTTGGGAGCCTGAGGTAGAAGCGTTGTGAGTTTGAGGACGGCTTTCGCTACAACGCGAGCGCAAGGCCGGCCTGAACTACATAGTGTGACCCTGTCTCAAAAAACTAGGGCCAGGAGTTTGGCTCAGTGGCTTAAGCGCCTGCCTGGCAAGTATGAGGTTGTGAGTTCGATCCCTAATAACAAAAAAGGTACAGATGAAAGGATGGCACAGCAACATCAGGAATATAGAGAACTCCAGGCATGGATGCATCTTTCCTTCCCCTTGTGGAACTTCAAATTGAAGCCAGTGCCTTATACATGCTAGGCAAGCCTTTTACCAGTGAGCTGCATCCCCAGCCTGCTCCATCTTAAGGCACAGTCTCAAAAAGCTGTTAACTTGCCCAGGCTGGGCTTGAATTTATGATCCTCCTGCTTCAGTATGGCAAGTAGCTGGGATTTCAAGCATGCACCATGATACTGGGCACCTGTATCTTTATGAAGCACAGTATGGAGTCAAGAGAAGCAGCAGTGTTCCTAGAAGGCCTTCTGTCTGAGCAAAGGGTGCCTACCCAAGGTCCTCAGCTTTGCTGACCTATATGTGTTGTTATTCTTGGCAATCAATAAGTGCTGTTTTCTCAAACCCAAAGGGGTGATGGTAAACAATTTTTATGAGTGTGTCTAGGTCCAGCCCATTGTGGGAAATCAAGACATCCTGCAGAACACCTCACAACTTACCAGAATTCTCAGAGAACAAAGGATCAGTAGACCAAGATCCAGTCCCTACTTCCAGTAAGAAATTACTGTGGGCTATGCTTCTGCTCCAAGGATGCAGAATTTCCCTTCATGACTGAGAATCTTAGAAGTTTACACACGCATGCTTGCACGCACACACAAGGAAGACAGATAAGAAATAAGAAACTGAGTTCCTCTCAGGATATCTTCTGCCTCTGCAGCCATATCCCTAGCAGAGGGCAACCTGGTGGCCAGAAGAATCACCCGCAAGTTGTGGGGAAACTTCTTTCCCTCTCTGCTGTGAACTAGAATTCTCATTGCCCCCCAGTACACTGCAGTTTTATTTCCAGGCACATTTATTTCAGAGAGCTTCCTAACAGAATGGAGAAAAATAAATCCACTATGTAAAAACCCCAAAGAAAATCAAACCTGTATGTTTGGTCTTAAGTTTTCAACTACTAAAAGCCAGCAAATTAGACACAAGCCCAATTAAGAACTTGAGCAATGTCCTTGCTGGAGCATGAATACATGTTCTTTCAGCAGACGCCTACAGCCCCTTACCTGTCATGTTTATTTTCCTGGGCTGCTCTTAAGAGCTCCTGTATGTTTTTGGTGATCTGTTCAGTCTTTCGGATGACGTCCTCGGTGCTGGGGAGTGCAGGGTTTGGTGATGTGTGGAGTTCTGTCGCATCTGATACTAAGCTATCAGCTGGCCACACTATACTCCTCTGCCTGCTCTTTTGGCCTGACCTGTGGACAGTAAAGAAGTGGCTGAACATGACAGTGTCCTGGTAGCTGCCTTGGTTCTAGGAGCCACATCTTCTGCACTGGCTGAACACACAAGTAGGCTGCTTTTGCGGTTTCCCTTATCCTGTCTAGCAGGAAACTCATGGCAAGGCCCTGCTTCATCAACTGACAGCTACAGCATATTCCCACTCTCATAGGAAGGCTGAAGACAGGAAAGGGAGTAACCAGAGAGTGTAAAGGGTATGGCATGATAAAGCCACCTCCAATGGAGATAATTTCTTGGGGGTACAAATGGAGACTGTAACCTAATGTCAGCTTTGTTATGAAGTAAAACACTGGTTTTAAATGCAGTGCAAAAGCTGAGAAACATGTCTAACATGCTAGTAAAAGGACAAAAAGCCCTGTGGCAATAATGTGAGTTGAGAAGGCATGTAAACTACAAACATGCCTGAATATTTTAAGACTTTATAGATCTGAAAATACGGTCAAGGGCTGTAGGTGGCTAGGGACTGCTAGGTCCCCCTCCCTCCCAGCACACTTTTCCCATAGATGTACCCCATGTCATCTGGCTCCGTGTCATTGGGAGTGTTGTCATAGTCACTCTCAGGGGTGCTGTTCTGTTTCTCTAGTCTGGAAGCCTATAAGCAAGAGAAGGGGACCACATTAGTTTAGAACATGGGACACTTCTTCAGAGTCCTCATAGGGAAGCATTACCTGTTAGGCACCCAGATCTCATTTGGGGTAGGAGCCAACCCTTTACTGAAAATTCAGTAAAAGATGAAAAGTGAACCCACATAATAGTTTCCTTCTTTCTGCACTGTTTTCATTTGAACTTAGCAGGCATAAACAGATCCTTGCTACAAATTAAGAAACCAACAAGACATGCAAGGTTGTTTCATTTCATTCTTAAAAGAATATGGGATTTATAAGATAGTATGACCCAGTTAAATAAGCAGACATGTAGCTAGGCATGGTGGTGCATGCCTGTGATCCCAGCCTTTCAGTAGGCTGAAGCAGGAGGACCGCAAATTCAAGGCCAGCCTTGGCAACAGCAAAACCCTGTCACAAAATAAAAAATTTTAAAAAGGGGCTGGGAATGGAGTACAGCGGCAGAGAGCTTGCATGTGCAAGGCTGAGTCCAATCCCCAGTATGGGGGAGGGGAGGTATTGAACAGACACCCTAGCACTTACATGACCACCGACATTCAGAGCTCAAACTATCTGCAGATTATCTGGATTAACACCAGGTGAGAAAATGAAGGGCCAAAAAGGTCAGGTGTCCACCTAAGGACACACCTGTAGAAAAATGGACCAAGAACCCAGGTCCCCTGTCTCCTCTACAGGTATCTCTGTGATTCCATAGCTGGCTGGGGCCTGGATGACTGCTGCCATTCAAGGCACCTGTGGCTTTCTGAGAACAGCTTCACAGACGGCTCTTAGGAAACACTGGGGAAGACTTACAATGTATTAGTTTATAGCCATATGTTGTTTGTGAACCAAAATGAATTAACCTGGATTGATACTCAGTCTGAAACCACCTGTATCTGCTTCCAAAAATAGCTACCATTTATAAAACAGGGATCTGGTACAACTGTGGAGATTTTTAAAATGAGATAAAGATGTAAATGATGAGTCCTAAAAATATTTTGAGTAAATGGCAGCACTGCTAAATACAGGGCCTCACCCTATTAGAAGATTCTTGCTCTGGGATCCTAAAACTCAATATGTACTTTTACTTTATTCATTCAAATTCATCTTGCCAGTGATAGAAAGCATTGGGTGAGAGCCATCTGGGGAGTTTGTAAAGCTAAGTTGTATAAAATATTTTCTCTTCCTCCAGTGCTGAGGATCAAACCCATGGCCTGTGCACAATGGACAAATGCTTTATCAAGAAACGACATGCCAGCCCAGCTACGATTTTAAGATGCCTTTATTTGCCATCTCCTACCTGTAAGTAGTTCTGCTTCACTTGCTGCCTGATTTTGATCTGGTTTTATTTTTATTTATTTATTTATTTTTGCAGCACCGGGAATTGAACTCACAACCTCATGCCTAACAGACAGGCACTTAAGCCACTGAGCCAAACTCCCAGCCCTAGTTTTTTGAGGCAGGGTCGCACTATGTAGCTCAGGCCAGCCTTGTGCTTGCTTTGTAGCCCAAGCCGGGCCTCGAACTCACAACGCTCCTACCTCAGCCTCCCGAGTGCTGGGATTAAAGGCGAGGTCCACCACGCCCGGCTTTGATCTGGTTTTATGATTCAGTGGGTTACTGGTGAGGAAAAGACTGGATGGAAGATCAAAGGTGGATATCACATCCACTGCCACAAAAGCAGTATCATCCAGGCATGATCTCAGAAAACCAAAACATCCTGTCCCCAACACTTCTTACCTTTCACAGGGAATGTATGACTAACCTGTACATTTATTTTCTTTGTGTATACATACACACATAAATAGTAAAAGAACTGCAGTTAATTACACTGGAAAGTTCATCCAGAGTTGCTTCACTGCGGGAAAAATCTAGAAAACAGATTTAAACCTAGAAAATTTCACATTTTTATAATGAATCTTTTCTCCTTCTTTGTTATAAATTTGGTAATTACAAATCAAATGTATTATTCACAATGATAAAAAGAAGCACCAAGTTTCATTTAAAACATTTTAGAAGAGTAATGACTCACATACCCACTACAAGTGCCCAGCAAATGTTCCTCAAGTACAGCCACCACCACTCAGAAAATTGGCTACTTACACATTAAGTCCTTCATTGATGTTGACAAAAGCATACACGATTTCAATGGAACCAGTGTTTAATTTTATGAAAATTACTGTGAACATGCAGAGCCAAGAGCTACCAGTTAAAAGTGCTGCTCTCAAAGCTGTTAATAGAAAAGTTATTGTATAGCTGGTGCTGGTTCATTCAGTTTGATAGTTTTGATGTTTTTCTGACATGCCAATAAAAAATTTAAAACCATGATGAAGCTGTCAGGAATGGCCAGGATGATCAGTTTAAACGACTCTATCAATTTTGAATAAAGCTATCTCTACAAGCAGTTCTTGCAATGATTTTTGAAGCTATTTAAAATTTTTAAACAATGCATAGGGGAACAAAAGAGGCTTATTTGCTTCTTAGTAACAAAATTTCATTACTATTTCGCTGTCCTTAGTTGTGTTTTTTTTGTTTGTTTGTTTGTTTTTTTGGTGGCACCAGGGATTGGCTTAAGCCACTGAGCCAAACTCCCGGCCCTAGTTTTTTGAGACAGGGTCGCACTATGTAGCTCAGGCCAGCCTTGCGCTCACATTATAGCCCAAGCTGGGCCTCGAACTCACAACGCTCCTCCTATCTCAGCCTCCCAAGTGCTGGGATTAAAGGCATGCTCCACCACGCCCAGCTTGCTGTCCTTAGTTTTACTGGAATGAAAATATTATAGGTTAATGTCAGTTTTTTGTGTGTTTGGCTTTGGTGCTGGGGAGCAAACCCAGGGCCCAGGACAAGTGCTCTACCACTGAGCTACAGCCTCAGCCCTAATTTCAGAAGACTTTAAGTACTATGTATCAAGAACTGTGTTTAACAGACTACTTCAAAATGCAGTAAAAAATCCAAAGGCCTTAGCAACTCATATGCCCCTGGCAATGGATAGAAAGATCCTCTCTCATTTCTAGGTGCGGAGGGAATGGATGACAGCCCCAGGGCAGGTTTCACCTTGTCTGGAAAGGCAGTCTCTCCCCCATGGCACATTCTCTCCTCTCACCTTTATTACACTACTCTTCATTAAAAAAAAAAAAAAAGAGCCAGAACTGGATTGTTTGTATCACTGAAAGTCCTAAAAGGTTCACCATCACTGTCTCAGGGTATGGAAGTATTTGTTCATTTACTGATGGTGTCTTCTGGAGCAGGGAACTAGCTCCTTAAATCCTATAACTGAGGGCATGACATGCTTAATAAATACGAGTTGCCCAACAACTCCCAAGGAGCCATACCGGTCCTGCGCTGTTCTTTTTTTTGGTACCGGGAATCAAACTCAGGGCTTTGTGTTTGCCACACAGGTGCTGTGCAGCTGAGCTATATCCCTGGCTCCTTGGGTTGTTCTTAAGAGAATGAATTACACACCAGCAACCATGTGAAAAGCTTTGTGCTCACACCTGCTTGTACCTCTCCACTGCTAAGTGTTACAATTCACATTCAGGATGCCAAGTCTCTAAAACCTTGGCTTGGCAAATATGGTGCTGATAAAAACATGTCAGTTTTTTTGTTTGTTTGTTTGTTTTGTTTTAAGACATAATGTTTTTATGCTAGTTCAAATACAAGTTTTTTTTGTTTGTTTGTTTGTTTTGGTACCGGGGATTGAACTCACAACCTCGTGTCTGCCAGGCAGGCACTTACACCACTGAGCTAAATCCCTGGCCCTATTTTTTTGAGACAGGGTCTCACTATGCAGTTCAGACTGGCCCTGAACTCACTTTGTAGCCCTGGCTGGTCTTGAACTCACAAGGATCCTCCTGCCTCAGCCTTCCGAGTGCTGGGATTAAAGGCATGCACCACCACGCCCGGCTAGCCAAATACAAGTTTTAATATGATAGTAGCTCTGAACAAACTGAACAGATTTGCCCTATACCAATATTTAACCAGCAGCCAGCTAATTTTATGATTGTTTAAAAAGACAGTGTAGTATGCTAAGAATAAATGTTACAGGGGGAATCTGTGATCTCTGTTAAATATCATATGAAAACAAGTAATGTGGAGTTAGACAAAAGGGAGATCGCCTCTGCAGGTATACGTGCGTGTGCACATGAGCACGCATCTGCTGTGCTGTGAGAAACCAGGAGAGAAGCGCTGCCTCATGCGGGACAGAGGGCAGTTAGCAAGGACGGGGACAGGAGGGCCAGCATGAAGCGCCCAGGAGCACTGCCCCTCCAGAGCAGACCATTCCGAGTGTACTTAACCCTTCGGGTGGTTTCTTCCCTCGACCAGCAAAGTGTGGAGGGGAAGGAAGGCAGAGATGAAGAGGAGGTCACAAGCGCACTCCTCCCGATCTGGAAGGGGAAAGAGAAACATACTCGGGAAAACACAAAACAAACAAAACCTGACCACTTGCCCTGGTTTCTGGAAAAGAGTTCTAGAAAACAACATAGTATACGAGGTGAGTTCTGAAATCTCAGTGACAGCTGGTAATAGGTGTCATTTATCCCCTGTGGTATTTATCCCTTGGTGAAACACCTGGAAATTACTCCAAATTTAGTAAAGGCTACTTTTCCACATGGAAAAAGACAACACATAGGCTGTGTGTCAAGTTCACCAATAGTTATTTTTAATGGGTAGCCTAAAATGAATACTTGTTTTCCAATTAGGACTGATAATATGAAATAAGAAACTATATACATGATTATTGGTTGGTATACCCAGGACTGTAATCTTTAGCACTATAATTACAGAACTTTTGCAATATGACATCCTTACATTGTTAACTTTTCTAAAATAAAAAAGTACACTGTGAAAAGGTGCACCTTTTAAATTTTGTTTTTAGCTACACAAAAATAAGATTCTTTACATACTTCAACAACATGTCCATTACATCAAATGCATCAAATCAATTACCTTAAGACTGTAAACCCCAAATGATTTAAAGAAAAGTTGAAATAACAGGCATATAATACTGCAATTTAACCATTCTTAAATTTGACAGAATTACTTTGCATTTTGGAAACTGTTATATACAATTTAACTGAATAACTTTTTGACACTCAAAAAATAGCACTCAGAACAAAAGCATCACATAAAGAAGTTTTTATAACATTTTGTCAAAACATAGCTCTTTATAATAAATTAATCCAAAAGACATACAATATTTGAGAACCTCATAACATAATCCTTATACCACTGTAAAATAAGATTGTCAGAACCCTTATTACAGAACACAGTTGTTGGAATTTAACCCTTGAAAGGTAGATGCAACATTCTTCCTCTTCATTTTTGGGTGCTGACAAAGCCAAACTTCTACTAGGGAGGAGGGGTAGAGGATGCAGAGGCACACTGAGCACAGTGGACAGAACATTCTGGACCTGCCTAAGTACTGGCCACTAAGTTTACCTGCCCACATTTGAGCAACAAAGAGGCACCCTGATGATAAGGGTTTCAGTTCATAAAGGCCATAGACCTATTTCAAAGAAAACACTTCTGCTAGTGACATTTACAGTTTACTTTTTGTTTTTGGAAATGGGGAAAAATGGGAACTTTGCACAAACAGTCCAGCAGGGGGTGGCTGGGAAATATCAATGGAAAAGGGGGAGGGAGTCACTGGGGAAAGAAAGGGTAAACAAAAGTTGAGTAAGAGCCAGAATCTCCCAGTATGTTGGAAGATGTTCCATTCATGGCCCCATGTGCTTGTGACAACATCGCAAGCATCTGTGGACATGTTAACAGCAAACACATGGCAATGCTCAGAGCCCAGTTTGGCAAAACAGAGGCACAGTAGTCTTTGGATTCAGAAGAGGGAATAGAATAGTCAGGCTGCACAGAGCGAACAGCAGAAGCACCAGTGGTGTTACTTACGTGCGCAGGGAAGGGCTGAAGTCTCGTCCTGCTCTCCTCCGGGTGGTTTGCTTCTCCCATTGGGAGATACGGTTTCTGACCTGATCCCGTCTCGTACATGGACATGGGCCTACTGCCCCGGGCAGATGGACGTCGTTTTAAGGAAGAGTGGTTGGAAGTTTCTGGGTACTCAGAACCAGTTTGCACCTGATATACATTGGTTGTGGCCTGTTTCCTGAGGCTGGAATTCTCACTCTGGAGTGTTTGAAGCTGAAAGAAATGTTTGGCAGTGGGACTGTGTTTTTCCATAGCAAGCAGACAAGGCAAACACCACGAAAACAAATACAACTATCAGCTTTAAACAACAAGAATGATAGTGGCTAGTTGTGTTAACAGTAAAGCACCTAAAAACAAAGTCTCCCTTCTAAAATGAGTGAAACACAATTCGCTTTATCATAAAGGATAATTCATTAATTTAATTTCTGTATGTGGGAAAGTTGCAGTCTTGTCTTTAAAAATTAAATGTCCACTTAAACTCTGTTGTGGTGGGGCAGAGAAATGTCTGCAGACAAGCTGTACTCAGGATTATTCTAAGGCAGTTTCAAGCAACAGCTTGAGACCATTAAAACATCACTGAATAACTTGATTTTTAAATAAGCCCTGAGCAATTTGCAAATGCCAAAAGTGACAGCAGACACCATGGAAGCAGCACAAAGAGGGTTGCTTTGCAAAGCAAGAAAAATAGTGAGGTTCAGCTTATCAAATATCAGATTAGCTGTTGATTTCCAAAAAGGCAACAAAAAAAGTATGACCAATAAGGTTTTATTACATAATACTTCTGATATTCCAAACAGTTCATCAGTTTTGAAAAAAAAATAAGAGGGAACTAAATTATAGTAAATTTCCTATATTGACAAATCACAAAGAAAACTGGAAAGCTATTTAACTATGCTAGCATCTTCATATGAAGGAATGCTCCACGTAGCACACTTGCTTCCCTCTGGTGATCTTTTGGTCAGGGTGGAGTATGTGGCCTTTTTCTCCTTTGGCTTTGTCACCCAGAAAACGTGAACATAGGGTACTGGCTCTCAACTTGCTAATCTGCCTGCTCTACCCATATTGGTTAGACACTGCCACTGGAGACCCTGAACACTCTTTCCATTCCTCACATGCAGGCTCCTGGATGGTTAAAAGATCAGAAAGGAATCATGGGGCTCTTTTAGCGTCTGGCAGTTAAAACCCAAGTTACTGCGTCCATTCTGCACAGGGTCCTTCCCTCTGATGCGCCTTCATCTTCCGTGACAGCTTTACAAGCTGGGGGTGGTGTGAATTCAGCTGTCTATTCTTTGACAGAGACTGTGAACTCTGATCAGATTCCCCTCCAGTGTCAGGGTTTAAGTCCACAAGCAACAATGTCTGCACCAGGAGCTCCTTACTTTTCCAATAGCAAACCCATGCAGTGTTAGGAGTTATTTTCAATTTTTTTTAGAAAGCACTGATCTGTGAAAAATACACCAATAGTGGCTGTTCCTCTTCATTAATTAGCATCCTTTTCAAGCAACTGTTAAATGTGAAAGATCAGATATAAATCAAGCTACTTAGTCAACTTTATAAAGAAAAAAACTTTACCCAGCTTTAAAATAAAATCAATATATCACTGCTACATAAACAAATCCACCTCTTCATACAACTAGTGCCAAACCTCTGTGAAAGTGTGGCTTCCTGCCTCCTCCACAGGAAGACCATGCCTCATCTCCTCAAAGGGCAGGTCATGAATAGGGACAGGCTGCTTCTATACCGCAAAGGCTTTCAGGATATAGCTTGAATCAGTAACCACCTTTCCAAAGACAGACAGCTGCACTGCAATGTGACAAGCAGCCAGGGGGAATCCTTGCATACCATAATAAAACAAGTGTGAGGGACCGGCCACAATACTTTTCAGGAACCCACGGCCTAAGTGAAATGATCAGGTCCAAAGAATGCAGAGCTAAGTGACTCAAGAACTTCATTGGAGGGCTCCATTTGTTTTCCTACCTTTGTAAAAAGTATCTGTTAACAGGTTTTTAGATCAGATCACAAAATTAGCCGGGCGTGGTGGCGCATGCCTTTAATCCCAGCACTCGGGAGGCTGAGGTAGGAGGAGCGTTGTGAGTTCGAGGCCGGCTTGGGCTACAACGCAAGCGCAAAAGCCGGCCTGAGCTACACAATGCGACCCTGCCTCGAAAAACCAGGGCCGGGAGTTTGGCTCAGTGCCTTAAGCGCCTGCCCTGGCAGGCGCGAGGTTGTGAGTTCAATCCCCGGTGCCGCAAAAAAAAAAAAAAAAAATTAGAAACCTTGTGCCAACACTGTTCATGCCTCTGAAACATCTAGCCCAGACTGTTGAAATGTGTTGAGATGAGCACAAGTTCCTGGTTCCAAGTTTTAAAAAGTTTTAGTACTATGTATATGTGTATGTGTGTATGTATTAATTGATTGAGACAGGGTCTTGCTATGTAGCCCAGGTTGGCTTTGAACTTGTGGTGATCCTCCTGGCTCAGCCTACTGAGTGCTGGGATTACAACCATGCGCCACCATGCCCTGCTAGCACTCTGTATTTTGAGAGATCTTTGGATAAATTTTAATGATGCTTATCTTAATAAGAACCAGGCAATGCTTTTTTTGTATGGCAGGAAATAAAAAGTTACAGACAATACAACAGTTTTGGAAATCAAAAGCATTTCTAAGAATTGGAGAGCTAATTAATGAACAGTGGCAAACAGTTTCGGCCCATGTTTCTTCAGAAGCTTAAGACGTTTGCTTGCAGGCATATGGAAGTTATCTCTGTCAATTTCTACAAATGTTGAAAGGAACATTAAAGAATTTAAATGATGATGCTCAGCAGATTGATTTACAATGGACAACATCAGTGTGCTTCAGAAAGTCACCTCAAGAAAATTATCAGTCTGATTAATGGGACGAACTAAAATCTATGAAACATAATCTGTTTTGGAAAAGGCAGAAGAAGTGCAAGTCCTGTGACAAACAGGCTCTCACTCTGCCTTGGTCAGGACCACACACAGCTCTAGGTTGAGGTGAGAACCAACCTGAGGGCATCCTCATTTCCGACATTATCAGCTCAGAGTCACTGGTTTCAAAAGTGCTATGAAAAAAAGAAGATCTTGTACTCAACTCAAAAGTCCTAGCAAATCCCAGATGAAGGTGCATGCAGCATACTTCCCAGACAAACATGGTAGTTTAGTTCTGTAGCCTTCCTTTTGGAAGCAGCACTAAAAAGGACCCAAGCATAAACGAAATGTACCTTTTGCCTGGGTCTTGGAAATGAGTCTGAAACAATATTCCTCAATGACAGTATAAAGACACAGATTATAGACTCACCCAGATTATAGACTCTGTTTGGTTTCTGTTTAAGAGAAACAAAGATCTGAATTTTGATGGGGACTAAATGATGGAAGCAATACCTACAAAATCTTAGGCAGCTTTTCTGAGCTTTTTCATAAAGAACTACACATGCAATCTCCCTAAGTGTATGCTTTGTTACTAATGGCCACACTCCTTTTAGGGGTTAATGCATTCATGCAGTTCTCATTCTCTTAAAGGGTAATGGGTGGGGAAATGCTAAATGGATGGGATTGTCTCTTACAGCATGCTGTTCTCACTAGTACAGATGGAATGTATTCTCTTATTTACTGAGTGAGGGTGGGTAAGAACTCAGAATTAGCTCAAACAGGGAAAGCACTCCTTGAGGGGTGTGGGTTGGGGCTTCCATGCTGATAAAATGCATATACCTGCCCAGGATTCTCACTCTGCCTTTATGGTGTGATTATTCTTTAGAACCAGCAGCAGAAGGAATCATATCCATGCACTGCCATCTAGGTTCCCAGGTAGCCCAGCACAATGCAAAGGTTACTCTATCTGGTGAATTTATCCTGGATTTACTTACAGCTACTTCACCAGAGCTACTTCACTTCAAATATCCACACACATCCTGCTTGCAAAAAGACAGTGTGGCCCCAAGATTTCTAAAACTGTCATAGTAACTGCTTTTCTTCCCTCTAACCATAGCATGATGCCTGACATTCTTCCTTATACTATGGGATTAAAGAGTCAATCATCCTGGCATTTATTAACATGTTACCTTTTTCTGCATAATTCTCAGCTCGTCACTCAAGTTGTTATTCACCTTCATTAGCTGCTGTATCTTGGCCTCAGAAGCCACTAGAGCGTTTTTGACCTCCATAAATTCCTGTACAGTGACTGGTCCATCTGATAAATCTGAATCTAGGCTCTAAAAATAAATTGGGGAAAATGTTCACAATCTGAGATGATGATAACATTAAAGACTAACAGCTAAAGAATTTCAAATTTTGGCCATGCCACCTGAATTGCAAAGTTAAACCAAATCAGGGCTTCCGAGAATATGTAAAACTGAAACATAAAAGTAGGGTCACTATATTATTTAAAATATATATATATATATTTTTGAGATACAGTCTGGCTATGCAGTTCGGGCTGGCCTTAAACTCACTGTGTAGTCTAGGCTGGCCTCGAACTTGTGGCAATCCTCCTCCCTCAGTCTCCTGAGTGTTGGGATTACAGGCATGTGTTATCACGCCCAGCTATTTAAAAACTTTTTAAAGTCAATATTTTCTAATGGAATCACGGGGCTACTAGTCTATGCTAACAACTGTCAAAAGAGGTTTGTCCTGTCTTACATGCCTGTCTCTTGCTCATTTTCTTTTTTCATTTATTCTTTTATTAATACATTCATCCAACAATAGCATTAAGTAATTTCTAGGTGCTTGGGATGTATCAGAAAAGAAAACAAAGATTCCTACTTCCATGGTGTTTACATCCCAGGAGCATGAGAGACGGGAAAAATACAAAGTAAATATACGGTAATGATTGAAGGTGATTAGTGGTGTGGAAACAGATAAAATGGAGCAGATGAAAGGGTGCAGGAGCTGAAGTAGGGGTATAGGTGGGCTGCGCGTTAGGGAAAGTCTTTGAGTAGAGCCAAGGAGGTGAGGGAACCCGCCATAAGGCATCAGGGAGAATGTTCCAGCCAGCAGCAGAACTCAGCCGGAGGAAGCAGATATGGGGGGGCTGTCAGTCAACAAAGGGCGCAGAACTGAGCGGCGCAGAACAATCTTATTTTCCCTGAGGGAACCGGTAGCCTCTGGGAAGTCCAGTCAGGGGTATCCCAGTCACTGCCAATGGCACCATCATTCTCAGTAATGTGAGGTGAAAAAACACCACACACATCTTCTGTAAGATCATTTGTCCATTTCAAAGTTCTACACTTTTCTAGTCTGCCTCCTACTCACCCTTTCTTCATGTCTGCAGAGTGCCTCAGTGGGCCAGTCCCAGGGATTCAGCAGCAGGTGGGTGGATCACCAAGGACCCTGTGACCCTTTCTCCTCTGATTGCACTCTGGTGCCTCACTCTCTCCCTGTTGGCCTAGGCTTTAAGGTGGCTCATGTCAGCCTGTTTGGACCTCTTTAGGGACATGCTGACCAGGTTTCCTCCCTCTACTCCCTGAGGTGCCCTCAAGATCTCAGCTCTTCAGTCTTGTGTCACTTTCCTCCTGTTGTAGCCTTGAGTCTCACCTTTTTTTTTTTTTTTTTTTGGTGGTACTGGGGATTGAACTTAGGGCCTTTGTAATGAGCTACATCCCCAACCTTTTCACTTTTTTTTTGTGTGTGTGTGAGATGGGTGTCTTGTTAAATCACTAAGTTGCCCAGGCAGGCCTTGAACTTGTGATCTTCCTGCCTGAACCTCTCAGAGTCCTGGGATTACAGCTGTGTGCCATCACACCCAGCACAGTCCCACTCTTTTCAGTTGACCTACTCATGCTAGCCTTCCCTCCAGAAGCTTTGGCTTCACTTTCTCTCTGCCCAGACTGACATGCTCTTTCACATGCCCAATGCCCATGTCAATATAAGACACATCCTAAGAGGCATTCCATTTACAAGGCCTCCTGGGTGCTTGTCAGTACTGAGTTCTCTCTCTTCACTTCCTCAGCTTGACTTTGTGTTTCTTAGTGCAGTCAACCCTTCTCCCAGGCAGGGAAAGAAATAGCCTTGCTCAGGAGAATATCATCCAGAGAAGTCACTCTGTAATGCAGGGCTGTGTCTCAGTGCTTGACTTGGAAGAAAAACCCTGATTGTAAAACTATTTGCTTTGTTTCACTCTGCATGGCTTGAGCTAGAAGTAAACCCAACGTTACCTCCATAGCTCCTTTACCAGGTGGAGCCCTCGAGGCAATTCTGCAAGAGAAAGATTTTTAGAAGAGGCATAGCCACCCTTTACCCTCTCACCTTCTGCCGGTTTGCCTTGCTTGCTGTGGTTTCCAAGTCTGTGTCTTCGTCTGATGCCACACTGTCATAGTCTGGCTGGTCGTTGTCCTGACTCTCAGTACTGTGCTGGCTATTGACTGTTTTCAGGATAAGCTCCACGCTGTCTACCAATGGAAGCAAATAATTTTACTTCAGGCTTAAACATTTTTTTTTTCCTTCCAAAAACCTACTGGAATGACTTTTTGGTTTTGCCATGTAAGGCCTAAAAGAAAATGACAGAAATAGCCATATTATAGTCACACCAATAGACGGCTAGCAGAAAAAGTTATCAACCCAATGGAAAGCTGTATAGAGTCAAGCATTCTTCTGCTCTACTGGGCAAATTAAGGGGAGGGCTCAGGAAGGAGCTGCTCAGATTAAGGAGGCAGGTCCCCAGGTTTTTATACCTGTAGCATAGCTGCAGATCATAAAAAGTTGAGACAATGTAGTGTAAAGGTAATGTAAAGATATTCGATTATACTTGTAACATGCTTACAAGGTGACATCAAGTCAGAATAGAAAGCAAATTGTTAAATTGCAGCTTAGAAACTATGTGCTTAAATAAGAACACTGGCATTTAGTCACCTGAATCAAAGAGAGTGAGAGCAAGAGTGAGAGACACATACAGACTTGCATAAATAGGGAAAATGTAAATGTAACCAATGGACACATGTGTTGAATATTAGGAGTATCTACCCCACGGCATGGGGAGATGATTCTAAGAAATAGGCTCTTACACATTTTGAATAAAAGAGTTCAAAAACTACCCAATTCTGTCCGATATTTTCCTGGTAACTCAGTAGTCTCCGTCTTCTGATGTCTAATGTGGTCCCTTTCCCCAGGTTTTTTGTTTTGTTTTTTTTTCCTGCAGTGCTGAGGATGGAACTCAACCACTCTATCATGGAGTTACATCCCCAGCCCTTTTTCCAGATGTCTTGATGACTGACATCTAAGTGACAAATTATGGTTCAAGAGGACTAGGTCCTATTTTAATTCTTAAAATTAACATTTAAAAACATGTAAATATGTGATTGCAGAAGTAATAAAGATTCAACAGAGAGATTTTGGAAGTTAAGGACCAAGGAAGACAGAAATCACTTACAGTCATTGCTATATATTGACCTATTTTTTCTAGTCTTTTTTCCCAAACATATATTACGCACAGTCAATTCTTGTTATTGTTGGTAGTTATAGTCTAAAAAGTTACTGTGAAGAATGCATGAACCAATACCAAAGTACTGCTCCTAGGGGGAATATAGGATTGAGTTCCTGACAGCATTAGGTCATAACTTTTTCATCAACCCATCAAAGCACAGCCTTGTGTTATGTGTGTTTTCTTTTAAAGATACCTTATTTAATATACATCGTTGATCCATTAACATTAAACTCTTGGCCAACAGCACTTAAAGTCATGCTGGAACAATGCTTATCCAGTACACATTTTTCTGTGAGCCTTCTTGCTCTTATGAACACTAGACAAGTCGTTCAGCGCTATGCTTAGGGGAAAATCACCAGTAAAAAGCACAAAAATGGCACAAGAGGGACCGGAATGTAAGGAAAAAAAAAAGCAGAAAAATGTGAAAACCATGGCACTAAGTAGACCATAAAAGACTTGTGTATAATGACATCTACAAGAAAGAGGAAAGGAGTTGCCCTGTTCAACCTCAACCAGGAATGTGCTTTGGGTGACTCAAATTTTTCGCCACTCTGCCTACGTAAGAATAACTGTCTCAAGAATGACTGAGTACTGATTCTTGGGTTACAAGTAAATTTTAGCAAGTAGATAAATTTACAAATTGGAATCAGCAGGTGAGGATCAACTGTATATGTATAATTAATTACATGTGGGATCCTTTCTTCTGTTTTTGTTTTTGTTTTTTTTTGGTCGGGGATGTAACTCACAACCTCGCACCTACCAGGAAGGCGCTTAAGCCACTAAGCCAAACTCTGGCCCTATTTTTTTGAGGCAGGGTAGCACTATGTAGTTCAGGCTGGCCTGCGGCCCAAGCCGGCCTCGAACTCAAAACACTCCACCTACCTCAGCCTCCCAAGTGCCGGGATTAAAGGTGTGTGCCACCATGCCTGGCTTCTCCTGTGTTTGTAAATGTTTTCTTTACAAAATTTGGATTGTACTAAAAATTCAAAAGTTTCATTAATTTATTCCATATCATTACATATTCTCTGGAAAGATGGCGGGGTGTCATCCAAATATTAGCTATTTCTAATGTTTTTGTTATTATACATAATGTAACATCTCTGATTATTTCCCTGTAATTAAGAGTACACATAATTTGGGACTTCACATTTATGCAAAGATTCTTGGCATTACACTTTCCCTTAAGTTTACAGATCTTTTTTCAGAACTTCTTTATTCCTGGTTGGTTGAAATTATTAAATAAATCTGTGAAATGGAAAAGGAAAGAACAAATTGTTGTCAGAACGATTCCTGTCTTTGGGGAATATGATACTCACTGGACTAATTTTGATGGTACACATTTCATTTGTTTAAATGCCTCACAATAAAAAAGTATGATTACAGGAAAAAACCACAACAGGTACACAGCAATGGGCTGCAGAGGAAGTATTTTCCTCAATGTGGAGGAGACAGGACCATGAGATACTGAACAAGACTCCACTGGCCACTTTGAAGTATATGCTCAAGACTGTAATTCTGACTCAATACTTCTTGCTGTGACATCTAAAGTTTACAGCAACAAGTTTTAATTATTTAGAATTCAGTTTTGGAGGTAAGCAACAGCCGGGAGTTTGGCTCAGTGGCTTGAGCGCCTGTCTGGCAGGTGCGAGGTTGTGAGTTCAATCCCCGGTGCCGCAAAAAAAAAAAAAAAAAAAAAAAGAAAGAAAAGAAAAAAAAGAAAAAAGAAAAGAAATCTGAAGGTAAGCAACAGCAGGCTGAGATGCAATTTCAATCAAGAGAGCTTATTTTCTTACATCTTTAGTAAGATGTAGGTTGAATTTCTGGGTTAATTTCCGGGTGCAATTTTATAGGCAAGTGACCCAAAAAGAGGGGAAAAAAAGATACGAAAGATATGTTTGAATGATAGTTATTAATTGTGAAATACTACAAACCAGAGCCCAAAGAGGTAAACTTTTCATCCCAACACATTAATAATAAAATTCACAGGTCTGTAAGCTATCATGAATGACTGTTGTAATTAATTTACAACTTTAAATTTGATGCTTATGTCTTAGAAGTTCCAAAAAGCTGACATTTAGCTGTTGGACACTTACCTTTTGAACTAGAGAGGGGACCCTGCTGTCTCCTTTTGGCATCGCCGAGAATGTCAATGACTAGTGTGGCAAACTCATGGGCATTAAACCGAGCTAGTTTCTGTCTGCCCTAAAGGGGAGAAAATAAATGAAAACATTCCCCAGTGTAAAAATATAGACATAAATAGTCACACCAAACCGGTCAAACTATTGATAAGACTCTTGCAAAACTCCTCTAGCACTATCGAAGTGTAATCATAGCCATAATCAAATCAAAACAGTAATGTTTTCAATGAAAACAGGTTCAAGCCATTTATGTGGGAGAACTTCTTAACAATTAAATTTTCAGAATGCATATTTATTTTTGTGAGCAAAAATAAAATGGCACTGGCCAGGGTGGTAGAGCACTTCCTTAGCATTCACAAGGATCTGCACTACCTAAATAAAATAAAATGGTTCTACTTCATGCTTTTCTTGTAGTAATGATTCAGTTTTGAAGCAGATCTAGTAATGAGAAATTAACATGGAGGGAAATTTTTAAATTTCAAGATAAACACAATTATAGTCCAGATGTGAAGACTCTATCCTTACATACAACTATTAGAAATTAAAACTAAAATACTTTCCTCATTTACTTACCATTTCTCCTCTTGATGGATAATGTGGCTGTTTTTAATACTCTATTATGTAATACAATGCTTTAATGAAATCCCTGTGCAAAGCTATTTTACTAGAACATTATTCCAAAGTGAGGAATTTCAACATAAAAGGATATGCTTTTTTTTTGCGGCTTCTGAAACTGGTGAACAATTTGATTTTCTCAAGTCTACAGCCATTTAAAAATCCTATCTGTATGAGAAAGCCTATCCTGCCACACTGCCAGCCTTATTATATATTTTGTTATCAGGGCTGGGGATTTAGCTCAGTGGCATAAGCACCTGCTTGGTAAGTGCAAGGTCGTGAGTTTGATCCCTGGTACCAAAAACAAACAAAAAAGAACAATAATTATATTTTGTTGTCTCTGGGTTGCTTTTTTTGACTATTAGTAAGTTTAAACATTTTTTCACAAGGTATTTATACTTTTTCTGTGAATTGTTTTTTATTCTTTCCCAGTCATCTATTTACATCTATTGTTTTCCTTATCATTCTGTGAGTTGTGTTGATGTGTGTATAAAGGATATTAAATTTTAATCAATCAAATCACTTAAAATACTTATCCTGGGAAAATGACATACCATCAGCCATTCCCCAAACTGAGCCACTTGCCTGGTTTCGTGTTGATGAGTACTCAGGATTGACCGGAAGAAAGGGAACGACGGTTGTCTCAGTTACCAGGGTGCTGTGGTTTTGCGTGGCAAGCCAGACTAGCCAGAGGAAAGAGCCAGAGACAATCTCATCACACCTGGGGTGCTACCGCCGTGCTGGGAGGCGCAGCTCACGCATTACTAGGGAAACTTGGGGAAGCACACTCTGAAGCCAACACACACAAAGGTACATGTTGACACACGCGTTATCAGGACAGTAGAAATTGGGCAAATAAAACACTGGGCTTGTTACTGCCCACTGAAAACAGAAGCTTAGTAAATAAAGCCACATGTTAAGTCACCTGCATCAGTTTCTCGCCTGTCAACTTCATCGTACACATCCATGGCAAGCTCTTCAAACAAATGATTACTTAGCTGAAAGTAAAAAATATCAGGAACACAAGGGACAACGATTAACACCAGGAGGATGAGAGAGGTCTCTGACTTATTCACCCTTTTATCTCCAATGTCCTATCAAAGCCAGGGCCTAGCAAATACCCACTATTACACACATAATGACTTTCCCAAAACTGTACAAATCCTCCTGAAGTATCTGCTTCCCACAGTGGCTTCACTGCTCTGTGACACACAGATAGGGTCCCTGCTACTGAGAGTCAAGAGGGGCTAACACGTTATTATCTCAAATGCAGTTCCAGCTCTGCTTGTGATGGCACCCTGGAAGTTTCCTCTGTTCTTGAGATCATTTGTCAGTTCCCTGAAACATAAGGGCTCCTAAATCCCTGGTCAGATACAGTGAAAACATGCCTTTGTGAAGATAAAATGTGCTATGCACGAAGACAAGGCCCAGACTGTGGTCAGGTGTCTGCTGCCGCCCTCAGGGGCAGTCCTTAACCTCCAGAGCTGAGTTCCTAACAACGCAAAACCTGACTCATCAGCACACTTCGAGGTGTCAGCTCATGACACACCACACATGCTGAGGGGCCTAATCAGCAGCAGCTGGGGACTGGGGCAGGAAGGACGATCAAGGTCTTTGCAACTCAGAGGAGGTTAAGATACTGTCAGGGTGGCCTGGGCTCCCTCTGTACTTTTTGCTTCATGAAATTCACCTGGAGATGTGGCAGATGTGACTTTTTTGTACTGGGGATTCGAACCTCAGGGCTTTACACAGAGCAAGATTCCTAGCAGTTCCCCCACTTTGGTTTTCATTTTGAGAGACAGTCTTGCTAAGTCAGTAAGTTGCCCAGACTGGGCTTGAACCTGAGATTCCCCTGCCTCAAAACCTTCCAGAGTGCTGGGATTACAGGTGTGCATCACCACACCAGGTCAGTTGTTACTTTTAACCGACTGCGTCCCTGCTGTCTGAGCAGACACTCAATTTATTGTACTGCCAACTCTGTTCCTCACATCCACAAAAAGTACCAGGCACTTGGGGGACTCAGGAAATAGCCACTCACACACTAATCTACAGGTATTTTATGCAAGAATTTTAAAATGCTTCCTACAGAGACCTCAGAGGAACACGTACACTATACTGCTGGGTAAAAAGCAAGATATAAATGCTACAATTATGATTTTCAGTTTTAAAAAAAGATACATATGAAATAAGAACTGAAAGAAATACACCAAACTACTGAGCCTGAATCCATTAAGAGTTTAATGACTGAGGATGATTCCCCCTTCTCTATTTTCAATTTCTCTACTGTAGTCAAATTATATTTGTAAGTAAAAATAAATCCTGAGAGTCAGCTATGGTGGCACATGCCCATAATCCAAGAGAGTCAGGAGGATCATAAATTGAAGACCAACCTAGACAACTCAGTCAGACTGTTAATTCAAAAAAAAAAAAAAAAAAAAGAAAAAAAAAGATCCTGGGGATGTGGCTCAGTAGTACAGTGCTTGCCTAGGATGTCAAGGCCCTAGATTATTCAATCTCTAGTACCAGAAGAGAAAAACAAAAAACCCCAAAATCCCTGAGAGCCTGCTGCCAAATATGATAATAGATTGGGAACTTTAACTTACTTCATAAATATCAAATTTTCCACCTGGGAGTGGTGGCGCATGACTCTAAACCTTATACTCTAGAAGACTGAGGCAGGAGGAACACATGTTTAAGCTCAGCCTGAGCAACTCAGCAAGACTCTATCTCAAAATAAAAAATAAAATAGCTAGGGTTGTAACTCAGTGTGACGGCCCTGGGTTCAAATCCCAGTATCTCCCCTGAGAAAAAAAATCCAGTTTCCCCCTCTAAAGGACTATAAACTGGTGTAATTATTACTAACAACAACAACAACAGCCAGCACTTGTCTGGCACTTATATCCCAGGCACTGTGCTAACAGCATCCTGTTTAGTACTTTTATTATTGTCCCATTTTACAGACAAAAGAAATCAAGGTATACAAATTAATAGCTTGCCTCAAGTCACAAAGCTAGTAAATGATGGACCCTAGATTCAGGTTTAAGTGGCCTTTGTTGTATTTCTCTTAACTTTTCATTATGCAGAAAGAATGAGGACATAGGAAGGAAAAGCAAAAAAGGAAGGAAAAAGGAAAGAAAGGAGGGAGAGAGGAAGATGTGAGAGGATGAATGCCGATTTGGCATTCACGAGAGCAGTCACCTGCAAAGAGACCACAGGCAGGGGGAGCCAACAGGCGATAAAGGCAGACTGCCTGAGTTGTTCTGGTTGCAGCCCTGCGGCACCATGTCCTCCTTTCCTGGGGCCAGACACAAAGGCACAGGAAGACCAAGGTGCCTGGCAGGGTCAAGTGGTAAAGCTGACTAGTCTGACCCATAGCCCAAGATCTTAAAAGCTCTACTGAACTCTGTCCAAGGTTATGTGTTCAAGCTACATGCCAGATACTATGCATCACCTCAGCCTTCATGCAGCTTTCAGACTAACAGTGTAGGAGAGTCAAAGGGAATCTGAGGTTTTTTTAGGTTTAATTCATTTATAATAAAAATTCACTTACATATTATGAGTAATTAAAAAGGAAATGCTTTGTGCTAACTCCAAAGCTTATCATCTTTATCGTGTTACCACAGAGTAGTACATTTAAGAAAGGCAATAAAACACACAGACACACAAAACCATAGATATAGAACACAGAGACACCAAACAAATTTCTTAAAACACATTTATTTCACAATACAGTTAATACTAGTAAGGATAAATTCATTTTATGTAATATTCAATATAAGATGAAAATCTAGAAAAGGATCTTCTGCAAAAGGGGGAATAGGGAAGAAAGTCAGCAGTTTCAGAGTTGGGCTTTGGAAAAGGTGCTATCTGTGAATGTGGTCAGATCTCAGCTCCTTGAATAAGAAAAGTCACAGAAGCTGGGCAGGGCAAACACTTAGGCAAGAGAGGACTCCTGGAGAGGACTGAAGGCGTTAGCTCTTGACCTCAGAGTGTTTAGCCATAAAGAAACACCTGAACACACACGTGTATATGTGCGCGCGCACACACACACACACACACACACACACACACACAATGGGAACCAGAAGACTAGCTCTGAAAGGTTAAGTTGGATGACACTCTTAAAGGTTATGAAAACAAGATAAGAATCTCAGTTCTGATCCAGGAAACAATAAGTAATCTGGTAGCTAATGTGGCTGGGAAATGCCCTGGTGAGGTATCACTGGATGGAACTGGTCAAAGGAAAATGGAATCCAGAGAAGCCTACCTCCCGGGATGCTGACTAAAGCTGCAAAGACACAAAGATTACACTACGGAGGTAACCTGCAGGACTGGGACGGTTCTCAGCACATGCATGAGTCTGGACTGACAGCTTTTAAAAGCATAATTTTGAAAAACTCTGAGGTGTGGCATACAATGGGTGAGAGAATTAGAACTGTGGCAGGGAGTCAATCTACGGACTCACCACCATGCCAGCATCAGCTCTGATCACTCCCTAGTACCCTATGTGGCCAGAGAAAGTAATCCAAGAAGCGTGCCCCGCTTACTCATTCACACTGAGAGACACTAAGGGACTCTCATGAGGAGAAAAACCATTTCCTACTGTCATAGACACAGTCTTCACTTTTAACATGACAGAGAAAAATGGGATTATCTGAAGCAGGGCCAGTGAAGTAGATATATTAAACTTAATAGGCGTTTCATTCTTCATTGCTACCTAATCAATGGTTTGCTTCTACCTTAACATCGTGAAGTATGAAATAAAGTCATCTGACACAATAGTAACCAGGACTGAGAAAGGTACCAGCAGGATATATTGGTTCCCATACTGATTCCACAGTAAAGAGAGATACTCACAGACTGCAGTTTCTTCTTAGCAGCTTTTGCCAATTCAGACAAATCCAGACTGCTAAGAAAATGTACGAAATGCATAAGCAAATCAATAAAACATGTGCATGAGCTCTGAAGATAATTAAAGACCCCCAAGGGATGAAAATATTAATCATAATCTAGGGGTATTATCTGAGACAAGCATTCAATAACCAGAGACTCTGTGAGGAAACTGACACAATTTGGTCAAAGTGACTCCTAGAAATACAAGTCATATAAGAGAAAAAACATCACTCAACTAAAATAACAAAAATTATTGCCACGTGCCGGGCATGGTGGCATATGCTTTTAATCCCAGCACTCGGGAGGCTGAGGTAAGAGGAGCATTGTGAGTTCGAGGCCAGCTTGGGCTACAACACGAGCACAAGGCCGGCCTGAGCTACATAGTGCGACCCTGCCTCAAAAAACTAGAGCTGGGAGTTTGGCTCAGTGGCTTAAGCACCTGTCTGGCAGGCATCAGGCTGTGAGTTTGATCCCCGGTGCCACCAAAAAAAAAAAAAAAAAAAAGAAAAGAAAAGAAAATTGCCACATGAACCTCTGGCTGCTTATGTGAGGAGTCACAATTTTTTAAGTATTAAAAAAATAATAATCAAGAGGCCAGGGATGTCACAGTGGTAGAGTGCTTGCCTAACAAGCATGAGACCTGGGGCTCCATCCCAGCAACTAGGGAGGGGGAGCCAGTGAGAAGGAAATGTGATACAGGGCAAGTGGGAAAAACCAGAATGGCAAGATTGCACCTGGAGCAGCAGTTAATCATTTCATAAATGATTTTTGACAGTATTTGTGCAAAGGGAATTGGCTAAACAGGATTTCAGGTTCACTTCTGTAGCAATGAACTCACCCATTTTATGAACTGAGGTCAGCAAATTATGGCCTTATTTTTGTTCAGCCAATGAGTTAAGAATGGTGTTTGTATTTTCAAATGGTTGTGGGGGTAATAGTACTTTATGAAGAGGAAGATAAATTTCGCTTGGTGTGAAAACTATTTAAAATTCAAATTTCGGTGTCCAGAAATAAAATTTTATTGGAACAAATATGCCCATTCATTTACATAATGCCCATCTATAATGGGAGAGGTGAGTTGTGACAGAGACTGTATGGCCCACAAAGCCTAAAACATTTATGGTCTAGCCCCTGATAACAGTTTGGTGACCCCTGTTATAGACAAAGAATATAATCTCTTATGATACAAAAATATTTTGAGAATTAATGTATGCTACAATATTACTACCACAACTAGCTAAAACAGTGACCATATCATTGACTCCAATTTTCTTATTAATTGGTTACTTGTGCTCTTTCAAACTTAAGTTTTATATGGTTTACTTACAGCCATCTTATTCCAAATTGTACAGCCATAAAAGAGAAAAATGTATGGGCTTTGTTAAACAAACTATAATACACTCAAGTACTATACAACCATGGAAATATTGGGAACAGGTAAAATTGAATGGTGTCTCCACTGCCTTACCTGTCTGCCATCTGAGGTATTATAAAGTGCTGTCCATTTTTGTGATCTGCAACAGAAATAAATGTATAAATATTGATAAGATCTGTTGAGGAACACCACTATTATTTTCTCAATTTTTTTTTTTTTTTTTTTTGCGGCACCAGGGATTGAACTCACAGCCTCGCGCCTGCCAGGGCAGGCGCTTAAGCCACTGAGCCAAACTCCCGGGCCTGGTTTTTTTGAGGCAGGGTCACACTGTGTAGCTCAGGCCGGCCTTGCGCCGCGTTGTAGCCCAAGCCGGCCTCGAACTCACAACGCTCCGCCTACCTCAGCCTCCTGAGTGCTGGGATTAAAGGCGTGCGCCACCACGCCCGGCTTATTTTCTCAATTTAAGTTGCATGATTTTTTTGTTTTTTGTCTTTTTAGTACCGGGGAAAACCTCATGCTTGCCAGGTAGGCACTGTGCCACCGAGCCACAACCCTGGCCCTCAATTTCTATTTTTTCCATAATTCTGAATCACATTGGAGAACAGAGGTTGTTAGGCTGGCTACAAATTCCCAAAGGCCTGAGCAAGATATATGCAGGATCACATCCTGGTTTTCTTCTGGCATAAAGATCCAGACATCATTAAGCAAAAGAACTCTGCTTATCCCACGTCCTACAGTTAGTTCATCCCAGGATAACTGATTATTTTCAGCCATGGAAGAATACCGAAGGAGCTGAATTAGCTTAGAGCTGGTCTCCCTCTGTGGGATGGTGGAGCTTCAGTGAGGTCTGGTGGCTTCTTCAAATTAATCAACAGAAAACAGGCAAGGCTGGATGGGTGGCCTTTGCAGATTGACAGAGAGACTTCACCTCCTAGGGTGCTTACTGACTTGGTCTTAGCCTAGCTTGAGGACAGTGATCCACATTCCAATCAATAAAATCATTATAAGCATCTATATAGGCTTTGGGTAAATATCAGCTATATTTCTCTTGGGTAAATACCTAGGAGTGGGACCTCTGGGTTATGTGGTAAATGGTTAACTTTGTAAAAACAAAAACAAAAAAACTGCTAGATCTTTTTCCAGCCGTATCATTTTCTATTCTAAATACTAATGTATGAAAGTTATGTTTGCTTCATGTGTTTCCCAGCACTTACACTGCCCATCTTTGGCTTGTCTTAAAATTTTAGCCATTCTTTTTTTTTTTTTTTTTTTTTTTTGATACTGGGGATTGAACTCACGACCTCACACTTGCCAGGCAGGCACTTATGCCACTGAGCTAAATCCCCAGCCCTATTTTAGCCATTCTAATAGGTATGTTGTAGTACTCCATTGTGTGTGTTTTGCTTTTTTTCCAGTACTGAGGACCGAACGCAGGACCTTGCACATGGTAGGCAAGTGCTCGACCCAGCCCTGGTTTTAATTTGCATTTTCATAATGGATAATGATGCTGATAATGCCATCATGTGCTTAATTTTTGTCACCTAAACATTGTCTTTGTTCAATTTTTTTTTTTTATTCTTTTTCTTTTTCTTTTCCTTTCCTCCATCCTCCCTCCACCCCTTTCAAGATTAGGTCTTGAACTCTTGAGCTCAAGTAATGGTCCTGGCCTTCAGTCTTCAAAGTGCCAGGGGTTTAGCTGTGTCCATTATGCCTGGCTCAGACCAAGTTTTTACTGGGTTGTTTTATTACTACTGAGTTTAGGAGTTCTTTGAATATCCCAGATACAAGTTCTTCATTGACTATTGATTTCCAAATATTTTCTCCTAGACTGTGTCTTTAATTTTTTTTTTTAATGAGGATATGTTTGGAGTACATGATCACATTCATTATGGGGAGTTGGTACATGCATATTAACATAACTTAATTTTTTTTATCCCCATCCCTTCCTCCTTTTTATCCTTTTAATTATAGTTTTCTCAGGGTACAAGGCTTCTCTTTCTTTTTCTTTTTTTGAGACAGGGTCTTGCTAGGTAGCCCAGACTAGCCTCGAACTCACGGTGATCCTCCTGCCTTAGGTTCCCAAGTGCTGGGATAATAGGCATGCACCACCACACCTGGCAAAGTTTCATTTTTGATTAAGTATAGCTTATTTTTTCTTTCATAGATTGTGCTTTTGATACTATATATAAAATTTCAATAAAATCATAAGCATTTTCTCTCATGTATTCTTCTAGAAGTTTAAGAGTTTTAGATTTTATATTGAGATCTATGATTCAGTTTGAATTAATATTTATGTGAACTGTAGTTTGGGTTGAAGTTCATTTTCCTGCACATGGATGATCAGTTGTTCCAACTGTTATCCCAATGCCACATACTCTTCCTCCCTTGGATCACTTTTGTACCTTTGTCAAAAATCGACAACATATTTATGGAAGTCTGTCTCGTTAATCTAAGTGTTTATCTCTTCATTAATACTGTAGTCTCGAATACTATAAAATTTTTAGCAAATCTTAAAATCGGATGGTATGCTTCCTTCTACATTATTCTTTTGCAAAACTGTCTTGGCTGTCTATTGCTGTGTCTTCCCATTTAAATTTTAGAATCAGTATGTTTATGTCTTCCAAAATATCCAAGTTAAAATAAGTTTACACAATAATTTGTGGAAAACTGACATGTATTGAGACTTCTAATCTATAAATAGCATGAGATTGTATTTACCCAGGTTTTCTGTGATTTCTTTTATCAGCATTTTAAAGTTTTTAGCATATAGGTCCTACAGATAGACAGTAAGATTTATACCTAAGTATTTAATTTGTAGCTACTGTAAATGTTACTGTTTTTCTAGTTTCAGTTTCCAATCTTTCATTGCTAGTCTAAAAAAATTATGATTGTTTGGTACCGACTTTGTATTCTGTATCCTTGCTAAACTCATCTATTAGTGTATGAATTTTCTTGTAGGTTCTTTGGCATTTTCCACCTGGAAATGATCTCAATTGAGTGGGGACAGTTTAATTTTCTTTTCAATCTTTATTCTCTCTCCCCTGGACTTTATAACAGTGATTAGGATTTTCAGCGTGATGTTGAATAGAAGTGCTAAGGGTGGACATCCTAGCCTTGCTCCCTATCTGCAGGCCAAAACAGTCTTTCACCATTAAAAATGGTATTAGCTATTGGTTTTCTAGAGGCCTTTCCTCAGATTAAGCAAGTCTTGCTTGTTCCTAGTTTGCTAAGATTTTTTAAAAAATCATTTATGGATGTTGACTTTGGCAGAACTACTTTTTCTGTATCAAATGAAACGATTATATGATTTTTCTTTGTCAGTTAATGGGGTGGATCACATTAACTGATTTTCAGATATTGAATCTGGAAACTCCTATCAGTTATGTTGTATTTTTCTTTTCATACATTGTTAGATTCGACCTAACATCTGATGAAGATTTTTGCTTACATTTATCAGGGCTGTTTTCTATACTATTCGCTGGGTTTGGTACCAATAATGCTAGCCCCATAAAATGAATTGAGAAGTATTTACTATTGCGGAGGGATGGAGTTTCCATAACAGAATTTTTTTTTTAAATGTACAAATTCAAATATTTAAAAATGCAGTACAGGATTGTAACACAGGGATGTAGCTCAGTGTGAAGGCATTGACTGAGCATGCAAGAGGCCTTGGGGTCAATTCCCAGCACCACACTAAGGAAAAAGATAAACAGGTAAACAAATAAATGAATGATCATATATTTATAATAACCCCTGCTTTTATTTTTAGATATGGGGTCTTACTATGTAGTTCAGGCTGTCCTTGAGCTATGTATCCCATGGTGGCCTCGAGCTCGCAGTGTTCATCCTGCCTCAACCTCGTAAGTGCTGGGATTACAGGCATGTACTACCACTTCAAGCTCTTTACCCTTCTTCTTGGGTGGGTTTTGGTAATCTATGGCTTTAAAGGAATTAAGTCTATTTTATCTAAGTTCTCCAATTTATGTGCATACTTACATATTTTATTTTTTACAATGTTGGGAATCAAACCCAGGACCTTGTGAATGCTAGACAAATATTGCACCACTATCTGATTTCCTCAGCCCCTATTTTTAATTGTCCTTTAAGGTCTTGGAGATGGGGGTTTAGTGAAATAGCTGCCTTTCTATTCTTTCCTTTTAAATCAGTATAGCCAGACACTTATCAATTTTATGATTTTTCAAAGAATCAACTTTGGTCTCAATTTTTTTCTAGTGTTTTCCTTTTTCAGTTTCACTTATTTGTTTTATCTTTATTATTTCTGGTTTTCTACTTGATTTGCTCATCTTTTTCTAGTATCTTCAAGGGGAAGTTTGACTGAAAACTGTTCTTTTCAATGCAACAATTTAATGCTACAAGTTTCTTCTATGCATCACTTTAGCTGTATGCCACAAATTCTGATGTGTTGTATTTTCATTTTTATTTAGTTGAAACTATTGTCTAATTTCCCTCGAGACTACTCTTTAGACCCATGGATTATCTGGAAGTGTGTTGTTCAATTTCCAAGCACTGAAGCATTATCTGCTTCTAGTTTAATTCCCTTATAATCACAAAATATATTTTGCAGAATCTTAATTCTTTTGATTTGCTAAGGTTTGCTTTTTATGCTAAGGTAAAACCAGTGAATGTTGAAGATATATTTCAAAGGCAGATATATTCTGATGCTGGGTAGAGTATTCAATAAATAACTACATCTAGTTGGTTTCTGGATTGGTTTAGCTCCATAGCCTGACTGATTTTCTACCTGGTAGTTCTATTTATTCTAAAAGAGATGTGTTGAGTGTCCAACAATAATTGTGGATTTGACCTTTTGTGCTTTCAGTTACACTGAAGTTTGTTTCATGTATGAGGTATGACTCAAAAATATGGTGAACATTTAAATTTTGAAACCATATTATAAAAGATGCATTACCATTAATTCTCCTTCAAAATACTCTCCCTCACTTCAAAGACCTTTATTCCATTATTCTTGCCACTTTCTGAAGCGGTTCTGGAAATCCTCTTACATATCTTTAGTTGCACTTTGATGGCTGTCTCAACGTTCTGAATTGATTCAAAATGTTTATTTTTCATGGTCATTTTGATTTTGGGGGGAAGAGCAAGAAGTCACAGGAGCCAGACCCTTCTATATCTGATGAATAACATAGATGAGGACACACTGTAATGCTTGATGAGCCTGCCTTTCTGTTGGATGGCACTCGGCAGCAAAATTCTTCGTATTTTTTAATCTACCATTGGACATTTTTTATCTAAAGAACACTTCTAGAACTGCTTTAGAAAGTAGCAGGAATGATGGCATAAACATGTTTGAATCCAGGGGGAGTATTCTGAGGGAAACTACAGACTTTTAGTATACTAAAAACTTAAGATTTAAACTTTCATCATATACTTTGATCATCTCTTGTAATTGGAAGCTCCGTTGCTAGTTATGCACACATTTAGCCTTGCTGTGTCTTTTTGGTGAATGATTCCTTTTGCCATCATTTTATGCCTCTCCTCTACATTTCCTTGTTCTGAGGTTTACTTTGTTTTAATATAGCCACTCTTGCTCTCTTTTACTTAGTGTTTGCATGGAGTATTTTCTTACATCTTTTGGCATTTAACTTACCTATATCATTATAATTATATTTAAAGTGAGACTTTTTCTTTTTTGCAGGACTGGAGATTGAACCCAGGACCTTTGCACTGAACTACATCCCCAGACCTTTTTTGTTTTCTCTTAATTTTGAGATAGGATCTCACTAAGTCACTAAGTTACACAGGCCGACCCTGAACTTTCGATCCTTCTGCCTCAAACTCTCAGTGTTGGAATGTGCATGACCATGCCCGGCTAAAGTGAGTTTCTTGTACATAGTATATAGTTTGGTCTTTATATTTTCCAAACCTATTTTATTTTTAAGGGAAAACAATAAAACAAAATCTCAAAACACAGTAACTAGGGGGTAACAATGGTATACACATTGGTTATTGTTATCTTCAAATTAGTTACTCAGAGTACAAGATATCTGCATTTAATTGTCCGAACAATACTAGCACAAACCTTTCTTTTCAATGAACTCAGAGAAATCAGTAATATAACTACCTTAATTATCATATATATATACAGTTTCAGTTTCTCACACTGGTGAGACAATATGATGTTTACACATGCGTGTCTGATTTATTTCACTTATGAGTATGGTCTCAAGTTGCATCCATTTACCTACAGAAGCCTCAAGTTTATCCTTCTTCATGGCTGAGTAGTACTCCACTGTATAAAAATATCACATCTTTTTTATCCATGCCTCAGTCAATGGGCATTTATGTTGTTTCCAAGATCTAGCTGTTACAAACTGTACTGCTAAAAACATAGGTGCACATATATTGCTGTGGTATGATGTTTTCAATTCTTCTGGAAAGTTTTTAAACTATTCTAACACTTTATTTTTAATCTGTGCATTTAGATTAACTTTTTTTTAGACTCAGATTCTTGCTGTGCTGCCCAGTCTGGTCTCAAGCACCTGTGCTCATGTGAATCTTCTGCTTTAGTCTCCTAAGTCCTAGAATTCCAGGGCCTTGCCACCAGGTATGGCTGGATCATTCACATTGAATGTAATTATTGATACATCTGGATTTAAGTCTATCATTTTATTATTTATTTTCTGTTTGATTCTTAGTTTTTGCTTTCCTCTTCCTCTCTTAAATATTTTCAATCCAAATACTTATTTAATTTCTAAAATTGCACTGTAATTTTGTCTAGAGTTTATGACCAATTATCTCTGAATATCTTTTTTTCCTTTTTAGTGGTTATGTTAGAGATTACAATGTACATAATTTTCAGTCTACTCAGAAATATTTTTCAATTGCAAGTAGAATATAGAAATATTACCTTAATTCTTTTGCCGTTTCCCTCTTCCTGTTGTACCTGTCATGTGTTATATTGATATGCACTGTAGTAAACCCACCTGATGTTTTAACTTTTGCTTTTAACTGTCATACTTTTTTTTTTTTTTTGAGATCAAACTCACGACTCTGCACTTGCCAGGCAGGCACTTGTGCTGCTGAGCTAAACCCCTGGCCCGTGTCACACATATCTTAAAGAATGTAAGTGGAAACCATTATGTGTATTACTTCCATTGCTCTTCTTACATTCCTGGAGTTACAAGATACTCAGATATCATTTTTCCACAAAGAACTTGCCCTAGAATTTCCGTTACAGCAATGAATTCCCTTATTTTTCTTCATCCTATAATGTCTTTATTTTGCTTTCCTTCCAAAGGTTATTTTCACTGGATATAGAGTTCTGGACTGAGAGTTCTTTTCTTTTAGTACATTAAAAATACTGAAGGAAATAAAATTCTTTTCCTCTATATGACTTCTAATAAGAACCAGGGAACAACCAGGATGCTCAAGCAGTTTAGGATCTTAGAGTATTTTGGAATTCTGGATTAGGGATGGCTAATAGGTAAAGTCATGTGAAAATTCCAAAATCCCCAAATCGCCAAGATCTGAAACATTTCTGGTCCCAGGCATTTTGTATAAAGGATATTCAACATTTATTGTATGCCATCCTTCTTTCCTGTTTTTGTTTTTAGTACCAGGAACTGAACTCAGGACTTCACACTTGCCAGGTAGGTGCTATGCTGCTGAGTTATATCCCTGGCCCTTCCTGGGTGATTTTTTTTTTTTTTTTTGGTCTTGTTGAGACAGGGTCTTGCTATGCAGGTCAGGCTGGCTTTGAACTTATGTTGTAGCCCAGGCTGGTCTCAAACTTGCAACAATCTTCCTGCCTCAGCCTCCTGAATGCTGGGATTATAGGCGTGCGCCACAATGCCCGGCTTTCCTAGTTGCTTTTCACTTGATCTTAGTCAAAAGGCCGAGAAGCGATTACCTAGTTGCTTTTAACATGCTTCCTTTAATTTTAGTTTTCAACATTGTGGTAAGTCTCGAATGTAAATTTTGTTTTAAATACATCCTTTCTGGTGTTTGCTAAGCTTCTTGAATATTTACGCTTATGTCTTTTGAAAAATCTGGAATTTTCTGGCCAATATTTCTTCAAATATTTATCTGCCCACCACACTCTCTCATTTTTTTCTTGGAGTCCAGCAATACAAATGTCAGACCTTCTGGTATTTCTCCATAGTTTCTTGAGGCTCTGTTGAGTTTCTTCCCTCCTACTCTTTTTCCTGTTGCTCAAGCTGGATAATTTCTAGTGATGTATTTTCAATTCACTGACTTTTATTATTTTTAACCTGTTATTAGCCCTATCCAATGAATTTTAAATGTTTAATTACTGCATTTGTCAGTTCCAGTGATCCTATTAGGTTCTTTTCTATGTCTTCTATATTTCTGCTGAAATTTCCTGTGCTATTTGTTTCAAGAATGTTTACTTTTAGTTGGGTGTGGTAACATATATCTGTAATTTCAGCCCCAAGGTTGGCTGAGGTAGAAGGATTTCAAGTGTGAGGCCCACCTGGGCAATTTAGCACGTCCATATCTCAAAATTAAAAATAAGGCTGAGCGTGGCAGCACACATTTGTAATCCCGGCACTCCAGAGGCTGAGGCAGGAAGATTGTTGCAAGTTTGAGGCCAGCCTGGGTTACAAAGTGAGTTGAAGGAGAGCCTGACCTGCAGAGCAAAACCTTGACTCCAAAACAAAACAAAACAAAAAAAGACACCCCCCCAAAAAAAAATAATTAAAAGTTAAAAAGGCTGGGGGTATAGCTCAGTGGAAAGCTCTTGGTTCAATCCTGAGTACAACCAAAGGAAAATAAATGTTCACTTTTATTTGAAGGAGCATGGTTTTACTATCTATTTTAAAATATTTGTCTGATAATCCCAAGCAACATCTGTGTCCCCTTGGGGCTGGCACCTCTTGACTGCTTTCCTCTTGCAAGTCCATCAGATTTTCCTGGTTCTTCATATGTTGAGACACTATGGGTTGGTACCAATGACATTCTGAATACACGTAGTAAGACTGGGTCTCCTTTAAACTCTAGAGAATGCTAACATTTTTGTTTTAGCAGGCATTTTTGTTTTGCAAGTTGGGTTTTGCCTGCTGGGCAGGAGGCAAGAGAATAGGTAGTAAAACAAAAGCAATTCAAGAGTCGCTCGTGCCCATGACCAGACATTTAGACACCACCTCTGTTGCCACTGCTGTTGCAGCTACTATAGCCACAGGCTGGCCTTGTGTCTAGGATGAGAATGAGCAGAAAAAGGAAGAAGGAAAAAACCCCAGGGGAACTCCCCTGTTCTCTATCCTGTGAAGCCTCATTTCCTGCTCCTCAAACTAGAGAGAGAAGACTTCTTTAATTTGTGATATAGTTCCAGATCTCAGACTCCGATTCAATCTATATCAGAAATGAAATTAACAGGGGTTTCCCCCACCAGTTTGGTGGCCTTCAAGTTTCTTAATTCATGAGGTAGGAGTTACTTTCCAAAGTCCTCAGAGGACCACCAAGAACACTTGGTACCAGCTTTTTAGTTCTATTCGGAGGGGAGAGAGGTTGGATGTACTTACTTCATCTTACTGAGAACTGGAACAGCAGGGGCTCATAACTCTATTGCACGTGGACATTATTCAGCAAGGATTGACAAAGAAACTTACTCTGTATAAGGCTGAGCAAGAAACATTTTAGGCTTTGCAACCACTCAATGTACTGAACTCTGACACTGTTGTATGAAAGCAGCCATATATAAGACACATGTGAGTAGGCATGGCTACCTTACAATAAAACTTTATTTAATTCTTCAAATAACTCCTTTTTTCTTCCATTGCTAGTCCCATGATAGTCAAGAACTATACCATGCATTCAACTTTGGCTCAGTTATGTTTTTTGATTCATGAAACATCCAACAGTTAAAATGAAAACTTAAAAACTGAAATTTCAAGTTCAGATGAGCTTTATATTTATATACAATGAAAGTTTTCCAGTTAACCTTTCAAATAAAAATCCTTAGTCACAATTTTTTTTAATTCTTTTTTGAGACGGAGTTTCACTATACAGTTCAGGCTGGTCTTGAACTCACTTTGTAACCCAGGCTGGCCTCAAACTCACAGCAATCATCCTGCCTCAGCCTCCCGAGTACTGGGAGTATAGGCATGTGCCACCATGCCCAGCAGTCACAATTTTCTTGAGGCTATGTTAAAGCAGAGCAGATCATTAAAAGAAAAAAAGAAGTGTCCCAACTTGTTTTTCCAGAACCTTCCAAACTGGAGGTGTGACCAGATCATTATTCTTTCACTCACCTGGTTTTCTGCCACAGAGATAGAAGGCCAGTCTGTCAGTCAGCTCGTACTGTATTTCTACAAGGCGTTCTGCCAGCTCATGGTGCCCTCCTTGCCTACCAAAAGAACAAAACACTATTGATACTCCTCACTATTCACAGGCTTTAGAGTAGAAAAGTACAAAGACATCCCCTGAGACACTGAGCAGTATATCAAATATGGCTTTCTAGAATATCGATGATTTTGTGTGAGGCAGATTGTCAAGATCTACTTGAGTCTCACTTTTATAATATGATTTTACCATCTGAATTATCCTCTTTCCTTATAAACATATAGAATAGAATAACTTAATAAATTCATAAGATATTCTAAGACTTACAAAGGATAAGGAATAACTTTATTTAATGAGGTGAAAAAATAAAATGAAGGTACAGGATCACAGTAGTTAATGAGGATGTTTCCAGAAATATACACTTTGCAGACCTCAATCAGTAAGGATGGGGTGGGCCCAGGCATCAGTATTCTGAAGAAGACCCTTCTCCAGGACTCTGGTGCAGCAAGATTGCTGCTGGGTAAGCTGAGAAACTACAGAACTTCAAGGGACTCAATTCAGAGACAGATCAACCTCATGCAGAGTTCGCACCTTCAAATGTTTTTTCTTCTTTTTTGGGGGGAAGGTTTTTTTGGTTTTTGGAGACAGCACCTTGCCATATAGTTCAGGCTGGCTTTGAACTCACTATGTGGCCCAGGCTGGCCTCAAACTCACAGTGATCCTCCTGCCTGAGCCTTCCCAGTGCTGGGATTATAGTCTGCTTCCTCCATCTTCAATTTTGACAGCAGAAATATAGTTTGCCTTTCTTCATTCATGAAATAAACATTTAAGGTACTTGGAATCCCTTTAGTAACAAGGCATACTTTGGGCTCTTCTTCTCTTCAAAGGTCAAATCTAGTTTCGGCCAGCTTGTCTTCCCACCATTCAAGGCATTACAAGTTATCTGCCAACCACCACAGTTCTTTGATTTTTAACATGCACATCTTTTTAAAAACATCTGTCAAATCATAATTGATGGCACAACATCATTTAACTGACAGTTTTTCTAATGCTGTAGGAAATAATGGTGCACTGTTCAATCAATGCAGACTCAGATCCGATGGAATATTGGATTCCTGTTGCCTTGCCCAGCCATGCTCAGTTCTCTCCAATCTGATTTCCTGCTGTGCTGAACATAATGTGTCCCTACCTACTTCCTGACCTTGACTGCCTTTCCTCTCACCTGGAATACTTTAGCTCCTCCTTTACAAGTCCACATCTAACCTATTTTTCAAAGAACTAAAGAAATTTCCCAATGATTTGGGCCACAACAAAGAAAATTTACACGTGTTTTTTAAGACCAACTATCTGTTTTGAATCACATGTTATCTTGCCCCATTTAACCTTTTCAGGCATATATGAGTCATTTCTTCCAAGACACAAATTTTGGGAGGATAGTTTACTCATCTCATCCTATGTACAGCAGAGCATGGGGTTCTGCAATAAATAAAGAGATCTGGGGGGAGAAAAAGAAAAATGAGAGGTCTTTGGTCATTTAGTGATACTGAAGACAAACCTATGAGTTCATTTATTTTATTTTTCCAGTATTTTTTATGGTTAGAACTTTCAAGAAAAACTAGCTGGAGATGGTGGCTCAGGCCAGTAACCTCAGCTTCTCAAAGGCTGAGGCAGGAAGACTGCCTGAGCCAGGGACCTAGAGACTAGCTGGGGCAACATAGTAAAATAAACTATCAAACATATACAAAAGGAAAAATTTTTTAAATTGTACAAAGGGCCAGGTGTGGTGGTGCACGCCTTTAAACCCAGCACTCAGGAGGTTGAGGTAGAAGCGTTGTGAGTTTGAGGCCAGCTTGGGCTACAACATCAGTGCAAGGGCAGCCTGGACTACATAGTGCAACCCTGTCTCAAAAAACTAGGGCTGGGAGTTAGGCTCAGTGACTTAAGTGCCTGCCAGGCAGGCATGAGGCTGTGAGTTCGATCCCCAGAGCCACAAATAAATAAATAAATAGTACGAAGAACATGCAGATGTCCACTATCTGAAACTTACAATTGACAATTTACTACAATTGTTTAATCAAATCTATTTATACATTTGCTCTTAAGTTTGAGCAATGACTAAGAATATTATAAAACTGAAGAGTGGATTCTGCAATTTTTAATAGTTGATTTGTATTGTGACTATGTCTCCAACACCTGTGTTATAAAGGACGAAGTGAATAGTGAGACCCTGTCTCAAAAAATAGGGCTGAGGATTTAGCTCAGTGGCCTAAGTGCCTGCCTGGTAGGCTCGAGGTTGTGAGTTCGATCCCCAGTACCAAAAAACAAAAACAAAAACAGACCAAGTGAAAGATCCTTTGGAAGCTAAATACACTAGTTTATAATTCTACCTTTCTCTAAATTTTGACAGGCTGAGCTCATATGTATTTGAAATGTACTCATCTGCAAAACAATAGAATGTGGCCCAGCATGCACATCTGTAATTGGAAGGCTGAGGCAGGAGGACTGCTGTGAGTTTGAGGCCAGCCTGGGCTACAAAGTGAGTTCAAGGCCAACCTGAACTGCATAGTGAGACCCTGTCTCAAAAAGACAAAAAGAAAGAAAGAAAGAATGAATGAATGAATTTAAATCTTAAAAACAGTTAAGCACTAACCACACAATTTAGCTACCTAACAACGACTTATATTCAACACATGCAGAGAAGGGGCAAGTGTCTCAGACTCTTACCTGGCATAATCAACAGGAGTTTTCCCACTAGAATCTTGTGTGCCTGGGTCTGCTCCATATACTGCCAGTAATTCAGCCTGTAAAATCTGCCCTGCTTTGGAGGCAACATGGAGTGGTGTGTTTCCTTTTTCCTAAGAAGCATTAATAAAAAGTAAACAAAGAAGCAAACTTAATAAACTAAAGGCATTAACACAACTCAGTATCGACTTAATATCTGAATCAATTTATGTTTTCTTACAGGATGAAAGAAGTTGGCTTGGGCTCCTAAAGATAACAGTCTCAGACAGGTTTCAAGATTCCCTGTCCTCACGCTTGAATGGAGTTGCTGAAAAAGACACACACATACACACACACACACACACACAAAAAAAAGAACATTTGTTGAAACCATCAGGAATGATGTACTACAGCAGCTGATAGCCTATTGTAATATATGTTACATTAATAACATATAATCTTCATTTGGTTCTGTTGGGTAGATGGAGAAGTCCCATAGTTTCATGGGGTGGGCCAGGCTCATTTTGCTGATAAGGAACCTAGGACTGTGAAGAGTGACCTGCATGAATGCATGACTCCTACAAGTGAGTGGCACAACCAGAAACTTAGAGGTAGTACAAGGTGGCTGTACATGGCCCTGAAATCTGATGGACCTGAATTTCAAGCCCTACCTTTTCAAGTTGTGTGACTTTGGGACAGTAAGCTGAACCTCAGTTTTCTCATCTCTAAAGTGGTGATAATAATGTCACTCTTTTTTTTTGTTTTGTTTTTTGGCACCTGGAATCAAACTCAGGCCCTTGCACTTGTAATAATGCTTCCATTGACAAGGTTATTGTCAGGATTCAATGATATAATTAAGTACTTGGCATTGAACCCAGTACACGAGAAGTGCTCAGACAATTCAGATGCCGTTATAATAAGTATTATTATTTACTGTCATTGTTATTGAATCTATAGCTTCATATTTTACACTGAGTAAGATACAGGATTCTGTCTTATACTTTATTCTCTCCACAACACTACTCCTAGCCTATCCACAATGGTTTCCTGTATTCTCTCAGGGTGGGAAATAGGCCTGTGGGACACTAAATTCTGTGCTATTGCAGAAAAGCTCAAAAAGATGGGCTGCTTTCCTTCAAGTCTAACCTAGACTTGTCTAAGATGCAATATTACAGGAATGGAGAAATCTACTCTATCATCTACATTCAAATCTTATTTTTTTAAAACCTTGGTAAAAAAAAAAGAAAACCACGTAAGTTTTATTTATTAGTGGAAATCACAATTACATACATATCTATGCAAAGTTTAATATTCTGAATTGTGAGGGCCAGATTCTGTGTGATAATCTGTCAAAACGAGAGCTTTAAAAATATGTGCATTCAGAGCTGGGCGTCGTGGCACACTCCTGTTATCCCAGCACACGGGAGGCTGAGGCAGGAAAATCATTGCAAGTTTGAGACCAGCATGGGCTACAAAGTGAGCCCAAGGCCAGCCTGAACTGAGCAAGACCTTGTCTCAAAGACGAAAAAAAAAAAAAAAAGTGCATTCCTGGTAGCACCTCAAGAATATGCTAAGGCCCACATACAGAAAACTATCTACTCATTTTATATGTATAATAAACCTGTGTACTACAACTTTGTGTCACACCCTACTTTCTGAAGATACTTCTTACTATACAACATGGAAACTGTCCTTATTACAAACAATTGTCCTGCAAACTTTCTAGTCCTTGCTAGGAACATACTCTAAGATGGTGTTTATTTCAAAGTTTAACAAAAACACTTACTAAAAACTTTTTTTTAAATACTGAAAAAATAAAAACAGTTTTCTGGCTACTTATTTTCTCTCTCTGCCCTTGTACCTCACTAGGGTAAGTAGCTGCTGTATGAATTATGATTAAAGATGAAACTGATTGCAAAAGGTGTTATTAATAATTGAATGAATGAAAATGAGTTTCTTCTTCCTTTTTGTCTTGTGTTTGTGGTGCTAAGGATCAAACCCAGGGCCTCACATGTTAGGCAATTGGTCTACCACTCAGCCAAACTGCCAGTCTTTGCTTTTCCTCTTTAAAAAAATGTTCGTACATAAAACAATACACTGTCTCATCCAACCCTTATGGATTTTAAAATGTATGACCCACCTTACTAAGATCTTTGGTAGTAACACTATCGTCATCCCGGCAGGGTAAGCGATGGACAAATGCTAACATCTGATACTTGGCTCTGATGAATTCTGCTTTAGTGGGACTGGTCAAAAACAAAAAGAAAACAGTTCACTTGCAGTTCAGACATGACACTCCCCATTCTCTGGACTGTAAAAAGAGGAAGTGACCCACATCCCCCACTTGAGAATAAAACGAACAATGCTGAAATAAGTTTCAGCAGTGCTCAAGACTTGACATCTGAAAGCATACTTTAGTCATTATAAATGGCTGGGATTGCAAAAATCTGCTTTTTATAGCATCTTTCTTCTCTGTGTAATTTTCTTAATTGACTGCAACCTTGGGAGGTGGCAGCATTTAGCCCCATCTTTTAGGTGAGGCATCAGGCCAACTGGTATCCAGAACCTAGATTTCTGGTCTGACAGCCTTTTGAGTGTCTGAGTTTAAATCTGATTACATCTATAGCCTTCAAACCTCAGTCTCTAACTGGAGAAATCATTAACTCCTGTCTGGAGGCCATGCAGAAGAAATGATCCTGACTGCCTCATGCTGAATTTCTATCAGCAAAGAGCCCAATGCACAACTGGGATAGCCAACTCCTGCACTGCCTTGTGGAGGCTGATCAAAAATAGCTGCACTCCTCTTAGTGGAGTCCCATTTGTTACAAAGAAGTAGAAGTATTTATAAACATTCTACTCACTGTACTTTATCCTGTGGATTAGCTTTTCGTCTTCCACTCATAATAGAAGCAGGGTCCAGCAAAGAATGCTCCCATATAGAATTAGCGCCATTATTATACAAGGTCTCAACCATCTAAAATCAAGCAGTATGAAATAATATTTTAATTTCTTTCCATAAATAGCGACAGAATTAGGAAGGCAAAGCCCCATCACAAATACCGACATGTTTGAGATTTCACTTATTATTTTCTGGTTTTAGAATAAGAAAGATGAACCTGTACGCAAAATTTAGCTTTGGTGGGAAGGACAGTTAAATTTCTAAGTAGATTTGACTGTTATATAGTTACATATTGAAGGAAGACTAATTTTGATACTTTTAGCACAGTGCTTCCCAACATAGAAGAAATACTATTTTACTCACCTATGTTATTTACTTAACATTTTTCTCTAAATCTACCCATTTAAAAAAAAACTTAGCCGGGTGGTGCACGACTTTAATCCCAGCACTCGGGAGGCTGAGGCAGAAGGATTGTTGTGAGTTCGAGACCAGCCTGGACTACAAAGTGAGTTCAAGGCCAGCCTGAACTGCATAGTGAGATCCTGTGTCAAAAAATAAGGCCGAGGATTTAGCTCAGTGCTATAAGCACCTGCCCGGCAGGTGTGAGGTTGTGAGTTCGATCCCTGGTAGCAAAATAAATAAATAAAAATAAAAAAAAATAAATAAAACCTTTTATTAAGAATTATGGTCTCATAAGCTAGTTATAGTTTTCTTACACACTAAAATAACATGACAAAATAATTATTGGAGTATTTCCTACATATGTATTAAGTACCACTGGTGGCTTATGGTCCATACTTTAGGCATTGTAAACTACTTGTCTCTGGACTTAATTCAGATTCTATAATATAGTCTGGCTTTATAAACACAGACAGACCTCACAGTAGTACCCACCCCCATTCACATGAGAATGAGCAACTGGAAACTTCTAAGTATATTATTTCAATGAGTCACATCTCTCAATTTCATTTTAAATCTGAACTCCTAGGTGGGCATGGTGGCTCATGCTAGTAATTCTAGCACTCTGGCAGGCAGTAAGATTATAAACTTGAGCCCAGCCTGGGCAACTCAGTAACTTAGCGAGACCCTGGTCTCAAAAAGTAAAAAGTGTTGGGGATATAGCTCAGTGCAAAGGTCCTGGGTTCAATGTCCAGTAATACACACACACACACACACAGCAGGACTCCTACAATGGCCCTATTTGCTTTTGATAATCTCAGAGACTCACATCAGAGACTCAAACCCACTTGTTTCTGGCCCCTGAGTTCACTCAGACAAGTTTAAGGGACATGCTACTCAGCTGCCACAGATTTAGTGAAGTGTGTACTCAAGACAAATGAAGGAAGGCAAAACACACACTTAATCCTGAGTTCCAAGAGAACTTAAAGAATGTGTACCCCAAACATAAGTACAAGCAACATGACATTGAACCCCAAATAAGACAAAAAGCCCACTTAACACTTAAGAGAGTGCTAGGCATGCAATCAAACATAGTAACTTAATCTGATTTCTGATTAATAACGAGAGGTTTTTATTGTTGTTCTACAGTACTGGGGATTAAAACCATGGAATCACACATGCACTGCAAGCAATGTATCACTGAGCTACCTCCTTAGTCCTTTTTATTTTGACATAAGGTCCCAGCATGTTGCCCAGGTTGGGGCTGAACTTGTGATACTACTGCACCAGCCTTCTGAATAAAGCAGAATTACATACATGTACCACCACACCCAATTTAATTAGAGTTTAAACAAAACTTAAATTAGGTGTTTTGGAAATGTCTGAGGAATTCCAGGTTATGCTTCCAGTAAAGTGGGAAAAAATGTTCTTTAAAATATTAGCAGGCACTGAGGAATAAGTACATCAAAGAAAAATTTCTTAGAAATTAACTGTTAGAAACATACATCATAGTATGCGGAAAAGAACTATTTAAAAGTAATTTCTAGTGACAACTTTTTTTTTTTTTTTGAGAGAGGGTCTCACCGTGTAGTTCAGGCTGACCTTGAACTCACTATGTATCTCAGGCTGGCTTTGAACTCACAGCAATTCTACTGCCCCAGACTCCCCAGCGCTGGGATTACAGGAGTACGCCACCATGCCCAGCAAGAAAAAAATCTTAAATGATGAATTCAATACAGGATAATACACGGAAATGACGGGCATAGCATCTCTATTCAATTACCACCCTTTTTTATAAGATTTAAGAAGTATATTAGGAAAAACTTTACTGGCTGAAACAATGAGCCGCAAAGCATAAATTATAAACTGTGAAAATTCTAATTCTTTACCTGAAGAAGTGTTGGAGGCCATGGTGTATGCTTAAGATGCCTTACTTGGGAGATATGACGCCCTAGACTCCGATGCACACTGCAACACTCGTCACATATAAAAGTTCCCCTATTTACTGATGCCCAGGAAGGATCTGGAAAGAGAACGAGATCTCAGTGGCAAGGACAGCAGCTGGCTGCTCCACCATAGGACAGAAAAAGATGACTGCGTTTGGTTTTTCAGGAACACAGGACATTTTTGTTGTTTACTAAAACAATATACTAATGTGTATCAATGTATCAAAATGGCAAGGGTCTATTATGACTACTACCTTGGCTGATGAAGTACAAAGTCAACTGAGATGAACAACCTAAAATAAGCAGTTAGCTTTTCTTGAGCTCAATAGCCTTAACGTGGATCCATCACCTCTGATGCTCTTTCATTCAATGTAAGAGAAGCAAATTGAAAGAACAGATGAATCATGTCAAGTTCATCTCCACAAACAGCAAGGCAATTTAATTTTGATAGTGAATTAGTCACACAGCAGTATCTAAAGTAAATACAATTATTGCTGTCCTAATTGCTAAAAATCAATATGTATGTGTTAAGCTTTAAATATGAAGTGTTCCCTAAGGAGGTAGGGCCTAGAAAAGGGACTGAACCATAAGGACTTTAACTTCATTAGTGCATTTATTCACTAATGAGATCATAACTTGATGACATTATTCTGAGGTAACAGAAACAGGAAGTTGGGCCTTAGTGAAGGGAGTGGACATGACTTTGGGGACTATATCTGGTCACCAGTCCCTTCTGCTCTGGCTCTTCCCTGTCTGCTTTCTGGCTGCCATGAGGTGAGTTTTCCTCCATCACACTTTTCCACCATGATGTTTCTGCTTACCCATAGAGCTGACTGACGATAGACTGAAACCTCTGGTCAAGACAAACTTTTCCTCCTCCAAATTCTTTACCTCAGGTATTTTGTCGCAGCAATAGAAATTTGATTAAATACTATTCTAACGGAAAGTTGTGAGAGACAGAACTATAAAATTGTTCAGTGGCTATAGTTCCAAGAGCAGAAAAATATGGCTTCCTCCACTAGGAAACGTTCTATGACATTCATTTGTTGCTTTACACAAACTACAGTAGAGTTTAACCTTGCAAATGATAGGAAAGAAAAGCTGCTTCACAGAGGCAAAAATGTAAAATAGAAATGAGTAATATTTTTGCTGTGTGTATAACTCTTTTCCTCTGAAATCCTACAGAACTTCATTAGACATTCATTCAAACAAGGAATAATTCACACTTGGTAAGCAGGATAGATCTGGGTAAGTAAACTGAGCACGAGAAACTCCAAACAAAGACAGATCCTCTCTTAGCCGGGTGTGGTGGCGCACACCTTTAATCCCAGCACTCGGGAGGCCAAGGTAGGTGGAGCTTGTGAGTTCGAGGCCGGCTTGGGCTACATAGTGCGACCCTGCCTCAAAAAACTAGGGCTGGCAGTTTGGCTCAGTGGCCTAAGCGCCTGTCTGGCAAGTGCGAGGTTGTGAGTTCAATCGCCTGTGCTGCAAAAAAAGGAAAAAAAAAAGACAAGATCTTCTCACAGTGGGGTGATAACAGGTGTCACTGAAGCTGCCTGGTCTAAGGATTGTATTTTTAAACTCTCACATGTCCACAAAAATCTCTAAAATACAAGTACCCCATCTTTACCATTTTTAATAGTTTATCAAATCTTTCAAGCAATATAATGAAGTTACAGGATTTCAATCAAAGACAAACCTTAGAAACCAGAGAATGTGTTCATTATGAGATTGGCTCTAGAGACAAGCAATCCATGATTTGAACCCCAACTCCACCACTTCTTGTTTTTTTTGTTTTGTTTTGTTTTGTTTTGTTTTTGCGGCACCGGGGATTGAACTCACAGCCTCACACCTGCCAGACAGGTGCTTAAGCCACTGAGCCAAACTGCTGGCCCTAGTTTTTTGAGGCAGGGTCGCACTATGTAACTCAGGCTGGCCTTGCGCTCGCATTGCAGCCCAAGCCGGACTCGAACTCACAATGCTCCACCTACCTCAGCCTCCCGAGTGCTGGCATTAAAGGCATGTACCACCACGCCTAGCTCTCCACCACTTCTTAAACAAGGATCTCGGGTAAGTTACTTTGAGTATTCTCACCATGGGTCAAAAGGGAACAATACTACCTCTGAGGAAAGTGAGGATGCAGAGTAAGTAAAATAGCTCTCATGCAATAAGTATTTAATAATGATAGCTGTTATATCTTTTCTAAATATCACTGTTATTTTCAAGAGCCTATTAAAATTTGTCATTGCTCAAAAAAATTTTTTATTAGAAATACAGTACTTAAAACTGAACATTTCACATGAATACTATACTACTATATTAGTATCTCAGTGGAATTTTCAGATGATTGAACTTAAGAGCACAGTGTATGCACAATGAGCTAGATTCATTAAAAACAAGCAAAATATTTAAGATAGGATCGAAGTTAAATATTTGAAACGAAGTAAAACAGGAATGAAAGTATAACAAACAGTGAAGCATAACTTTCCCATGCTAAGGAGCAAAGATGGGAAATAGTTAAGATGAATGATCTTTACAAAGGTGCATAACAATATTGTTTTCTGCTTTTACTACTATTAATGACCAAAAATAAATAGACAAATAAAACCACCTGCTTGGAAGCACAGCTTTGGTTTTGGCTTTTAACATACCATGAAAAGGATTCGCAGTATTGGAGGAAATTAAACAGGAACAAGACAAACAAGGGTTTAACACACATTAAGTGAGGTTCTCAATCACTTAAACACCATGCATTAGAATCCCACAGAAAGAATATTAGCAACACAGAAAAATCAAAATGAAGTTTGAATAAGGTTGGGTGAAATTCTTCTAGTTTAATTGGAAGCTTTATGCCAGAGCTTCTTGGATTCTACAGATACCACGAATGGACTTCAAAAATCTCTCTCTCTCCCCACTCTATTTAACACAAATTTTGTGTGAAAGAGTAAGCACATATACATTTTCTGGGGAGAAGGCTATAGCATTCATCAGAATCTCAAAGTGGTCCCTAACTGTATAGTAACGCTTTCATGAGGTCTTTGTAGAAAAGGCCACACAAATTCCTAGCTGCTCAAATTCACAGAACATGTTAAGGTAGTCTCATTATATTTAAAACAGGAAGGAAGTGACTCAAGTCTCTGTAGATGAGGCATTCAAGACAACTAAAATGATACACTGGAAGAAAAAAATTTCTGAAATGCACGAAACACTGCAAAAGTCGGGGTTTAAGCCAGGCATGGCGGCGCATGACTGTAATCCCAGCAATTGGGAGGCTGAGGCAGGAGGATCGCTGTGAGTTCAAGGCCAGACTGGGCTACTAAGGGAGTTCAAGGCCAGCCTGAACTGCATAGCGAGACCCTGTCTCAAAAAGACAAACAAAACAAAACAAAACAAACAAACAAAAAAGTGAGGGTCTGGCATGGTGCTGTGAGTATGTAATACTGGCACTTAGGAGGCTGAGGCACAATTGCTGTGAGTTCAAGGCCAGCCTGGACTACATAGCAAGCCCCTGTCTCAAAACAACAACAACAACAACAAAAACAAGTGCAAGATAATATTTAACATGGCAAAAAATAAAATTTAGGCTGGCAAAGGTGAAGCAACTTGCCTTTTCCCCATACAATCCATCAACAAGTACAGGATATGTATCTTAAAGGGAAGTATGAAGGGAGATGCATGTGAATCAAACACATCATAGACAAACTGAACTGAAAACAGGCAAGAAAAAAAAGTAGAGAAATTAACATTTTCAGAGAAAACAACAGTCTGTATAATATTGGTTTATAAAACGTTTCTTTTTAAACTCCTCTATTCCCTTCCAAGCTATTGTCAAAGGAAACTAATAACACAACTTGCACTACCCAGGCCATGAAATAACCGCATAAGGGTCATCATAGTACTTTTTTTTTTTTTTTTTTTTTGGTACTGGGAATCGAACTCATTTTGAACTCATTACCTTGGATTTGCCAGGCAGGCACTTATGCCACTGAGCTATATCCCCAGCCCCTGTAGCACTATTTAAAATCAGTCTTTAAAGCCGGGCGTGGTGGCGCATGCCTTTAATCCCAGAACTCGGGAGGCTGAGGTAGGCGGAGTGTTGTGAGTTCGAGGCCGGCTTGGGCTACAACGCGAGCGCAAGGCCAGCCTGACCTACATAGTGCAACCCTGCCTCAAAACACCAGGGCAGGGAGTTTGGCTCAGTGACTCAAGCGCCTGTCTGGCAGGTGCGAGGTTGTGAGTTCAATCCTTGGTGAGGCAAAAAAAAAAAAAAAATAAAATAAAATAAAATCAGTCTTTGCTTCCAAATGATGATGAACATTTTTTTTTTTTTTTTTTTTTGCGGCACCAGGGATTGAACTCCCAACCTCACACCTGTCAGACAGGCGCTTAAGTCACTGAGCCAAACTCCTGGCCCTGATGATGAACATTTGAACAGTTGCAAAGCCACTGGTGTTCAATGATTCATGTAAAATCATTTATTGGACACTGTGGTCCCAAGAAAGCCATCTGACATTTGAATTAGTTTAAAATGAAAGCTGTTGAGCCGGGTGTGGTGGCACAGGCCTTTAATCCCAGCACTCGGGAGGCTGAAGCAGGAGGATTGTTGTGAGTTCGAGACCAACCTGGGCTGCAAAGTGAGTTCAAGGCCAGTCTGAACTGCATAGTGAGACCCTGTCTCAAAAAATAGGGCTGGGGATTTAGCTCAGTGGCATAAGCGCCTGCCTGGCAGGTGTGAGGTTGTGAGTTCGATCCCTGGTACCAAAAAATAAATAAATAAATAAAAATAAAATAAAATAAAATGAAACTGTTAAGTCCAAGGATAGAAAACAGTATACAATAATCTATGCTGAGACCTGTTAATTCAGTTCCAATTGCTAAAATAGATCTAATGTTTAAGTCTGAACACTATGCACAGTAAGAATGGTTTTGGCCTTTCAATGTCCCTGTGTGCTTACACTGCCACTAACTTTGTGTGTACCTGTTTGCAAAACTGTAATTTAGAAACTCTAGCTTTATGGGAATGTCAGGGTTCAGAACTGAATAACATAATTAAAAAAAAAAACTTAGAAGGGATGATCCTAACAATATCCATTTAATTTCCCTAATCACCGAAAATGGTACTCCTGATTATCCTTACTTAAAAAAAAAAAAAAATGAGGAAATTAAAGCTTGACCAAGTGAAGTCAACCAGCCCAAGGCCACTGAGAGGCAACATCTAATGTGAACCTAGGCCCTCTGGATCCCCAAACTTGAGACATGCACTGATTCCTAAGTGCTGGTTATGTCTGCAACACCCCAACACGGAGATTGCACCCTCCGTCCCCAAAAAGTGGCTACCAGGACGTCAGGAATGGTAAAGTCATTCACCGGCATCCTTTGGCAAGTCTCCGGGAGAAAAGCCGGGAGTGTAGACCACCCAAGAAAGGTTCCCTCGAAGGGACAGGGGTCCAGTGAAGGCTGACACCTGCAGCCTCTGGCAGCTGCAGCCGGGAGGACGCTAGCATTTTACTTCTGTAATTGGCCTTCCTGTGGGTTGCCCAAGCCCCTTCCTGTCTGGGGAGCGGTTCAGGCCCCCGCCACCTCCCTGACTGGCCTGAGACAGAGTGAAGAGGGAACGAAATGGATGAGAGAGCGGCGGCCCCCTCCTCTTCTGGTTGCCAGGCCCGGGACGGGTCTTGCCTCCTTGCCGTCTCAGGGCCCCCCTTGCTAGAACTCGTTCGCGAGGTGCACGACTCGGTCGCGAGAACCCGCATGTCCCAAGGGGGCGGCCTTTGGGCAGGGGTCCCGTCCAGGAGCAGAGAGGAGCGGGCCCGGCCGGTGCGACTCACCCGGCCCGCTGCAGTCAGCACACACGTCGCTGCTCCGGAGCCGCTTCGACATGGCTCTCGCCCTCACCTGCCGGGAACCAGGAGCCCCGGAGAAGCGAAGGCGGCAGCGGCTCTTCCGCTCTAACGGGTCCCCGCGGCAGAGCTGGCAGCAGAGCCTCTCCCCTCAGCGCCTCGCAGCCGCTGCGCAGCACGCACGCGCAAGGAGGTGCCCTTCTGTGTCTGGAAGATCGTGTGACCGGAAAGGGCAAGCTTCCCTATCGCCATTTTAAGTAAGGGCAGATGCCTGCTCCAGCATCGTGTCCTATCTCAAAATCCGCTTGTATTTAGGTCTTGTTTTCTGGAAGAGGTCTCCCTCATCCTAGCACTGATTAATACCAGGGAAAGAGTGAAAATCTTGCACTCACTACCTCCCTGAGGCGAACAATAATCAAATGAAGTTCATTCACTCTTCTATACAAATATAGTTAATTGATCATCTACTGTGTTCCACACACTGTTCCAGGCTCTGAAGAAACTGCAGTGAAGTTGGGCGTGGTGGCGCACGCTTTTAATCCCAGCACTTGGGAGGCTGAGGCAAGAGGGTCGCTGTGAGTTCAAGACCAGCCTGGGCTGCAAAGTGAGTTCAAAGCCAGCCTGAACTACATAGTGAGACCCTGTCTCAAAAACTAGGGCCAGGGATTTAGCTCATCAGCATGCGCGCCCGACTGGCAGGCACGAGGTTGTGAGTTTGATCCCCAGTACCAAAAAACAAAAAACAAAAACAAACTGCAGTAAGCAAAGAAGACATTTTCAGTTGTTATGGAATTTATAGCCTACTGAGGATAGATCTTTAATAAAATAAGTAAAATGAGACTATAAGCGATGATTATTTCTTTAAACTGCAGTTTCACCCTTACCTTCAAAGTGGAGATAATGTATTGTCTATTAATAGTCTGACTTGTTCTTGTATGGCCTTTTACTTAACAACCATTACTATTTTTTTTTCTTTGTGGCACTGGGGATTGAACTCACAACTTGCAACCTCATGCCTGCTAGACAGGCGCTTAAACTACTGAGCCAAATCCCCAGCCATAGTTTTTAGAGGCAGGGTCACACTATGTAGCTCAGGCCGGCCTTGTTCTCGCATTGTAGCCCAAGCCGGCCTCAAACTCACAACGCTCCTCCTACCTCAGCCTCCTGAGTGCTAGGATTAAAGGCGTGTGCCACCACACCCAGCTATTACTTTTTTAAAAATTTAAAAATAAAAAAGAGACAAGGGAGAGGGAAAGAAAAAAAGGTGGAATAAGAATATACAACAAATTTGTATGTATTCAGCAAAACTGAATATTTACTACCTGGGTAAGGAGATAAAATATGGAACAATGTGGTATGACTGTACCATGAAAAGCCTTCAATAAACAGTAGTTCCTATTATTCTTGTTACTATTACTATTATTTTCTTTTTTAAAAAGTCCTTTATCTTTTTTTGATTCTTTTTTGTTTTTTTGAGACAGGGTCTTGCTATGTAGTTCAGACTGGCCTTGAACTCACTATGTAGCCCAGACTGGCCTCAAACTCACAGCAGTCCTCCTGCCTCAGCCTCCCAAGTGCTGGGATTGTAGGCCTGCACTACCATGCCTGGCTACATTACTGTTATTTTCTAAATACTTGTTTTCTTTATATATTTGGAATTTGAGATAAGAATAGCTAAGCTAGAGAAATTTACAGGATGGTGTGAAATAAACAATGAAATGAATTTAACCAGCATGAAGGAAAGAAAGATGCGAGTCAAATTTTAATGAGTATTTATTGTGTGTATTACATGTAAACACAACTACCATCTCTACCTGGCAAATATCGGATACTTATTGTGGGCCAGGTACTATTTTGGTTTTAGGTATTCAAATGAACAAAATATATATGGTTGCTGACATTGTGGAGTTTTCAAATAGTGAGATACGAGAGGAAAAAAGATTATGCTTAACAAGGCTTCTGAAAGAATGAGAAGTCCAGAAGAAGCTTCACGGGTGTCTGGTTCATCTATCCAGTGTGATATATGTGCGGTGTGAGAATAAATACCTAATTTCCACACATTCCACAGTTAGAGCTTTTGTGTGCCATCCTGGTGCTTCTGCATCCTGTTTTGGTACAACTCACAAATCTTCCAGGCTCCACTTCCACACGTGTGAAGAGTGGATTAGACCAGAATTCTTGAACAGTTGTTACAAGGCATCTGAAAAGCTGAATATGTGTCAGAGAGAAGGCAGGGAGAATGTTTTCAGTATGCATTGAATAACTTTGCCCATCTATACTGTCTAGCTGCAGACCACTGAAGAGAAGTGGTCAAGGAGGCATTCACGATGCCTGAGGTTCAAACTCAAAAGAATGAACTTTATTTTTGTAGACTGTGCTCAAATCCAAGTATATTAGTCCTTTTAAGCATAAATACAAATCCAAATATCTCGTTTAAAGATGACACTCCAATTGAGTAAACCACCACTGCAGGTAACTCTGTATTTTACCCAGTTAGGAATTCAGATAGATCAGTGGTTTTCAATCAATGATTTTACTCTCTCAGAGGGCCTCTGGCACAGTCTGGAGACGGGGAATGGTACTCGTCACGGGTGAGTATTGAAGCCGGGAATACGGATGCTGCTCAGCATCCTACAAAGTATTGGGATATCTCCCACACAAAGAATTATCCAGTTCCAGATGTTTCAAGGATGAGAAGTTCTAACAGAACCGTTTGTCTTATTATGCAAATATCTGAAGCTACTTCTCCAGGGTTTAAAGTGCCCCTTGGAAAATTATTGGCCCTGTCCACTTCCAATCGTGTGGAGAATGGATTAGAACAGGATTCTGGATCAACGATCTCCAGCTAGACAACATAGCTCACTAATCTTGGAAGGATCTGCCCTGGTCCAAAAAGGCTGCGAGGGAGTCAGTAGCTGGAATGGTTTGGTCCAGTTGTCACCCTTCACCCCTACTGCAGAGCCAATGGTAGAGACTCGGTTGTGGCCCGAACCATTTGAGGTACTTGGAACAGGGAGAGGCAGGTTGGTAATGGGTAGACAGAGCTTTTCAGATTGAGGATGGGACCAAAGAACAGAAGCATCGCTCTATTTTATAGGCTTTGGTATCTTTTCTGTTGTGATTGGACGCGCATGGTTCTTGGCGGGCTTTTGACCCACCCATTGCTTGGTCTCATCCTCCCCTCTGGCGGCGTGTACTGGTTCGCTCCTCACACTTCCTTGTTTGGGGGCTGTTAGGCCCGCAGAAGTCGGTTGGGGAGCTGTCACCGCGGGCGCTAGCTCGAGCGCTTCGGGGCGCGGGGTGGGCGCGGCCGACCCGACCCAGACCCGGCCCGCCACCCCACACCTACCGCGCCCACACACAGTCCCCTCTGCCCGGGCTCGGACCCTGCCGCTGGCCTGTCCGTCCGCTTTCCTCGTCTTCTCTCCCGCCGGCCGCGGAGACCTTGCTGGGGCTGAGGCGTCTGGAGACGGGTGGCCAGGGCCGCCCGCGACCTCTTAGCCATGTCCTCGGCCCGCGACGCCAGCAGCCACTTTCCCCTGCACCTCCTGGTCTGGAACAACGACTACCGGCAGCTGGAGAAGGTGCTGCGCGGCCAGGTGAGGTGCGGGCGGAGGGAGTTCGCGGAGGTCCTTTCGTGTCCCTGAGCCCGTTTTCAGGCCTCTGCTCCGGGACCCGGTAAACCCCTTTGACTGTGCAGTCGTGGGACTGTAATAATAGTAGGACATGTATCAAGTGTGATATACATATATCGAGTGTATGTCAGGCCCTGTTCCGAGGGCTTTTCGTATATCGTCCCTTTAACCTTTCCATTAGAACAGGGAAGCAGGTACTATTTTTCTACTTGACAGGGAAGGAAACTGAGGCTCTCAGATGATCACTTGCCTTTGTGGGAGACTGACTGGATAATTAATACTAAGATGGGAATTTTAACTCAGGCAGGCCAGCTCCTGAATGCACACTCTTAAACATTATTAAACTCCACTACCTCAAAGACGTAAGACCAACACATACCCTCATACTCCACCCACTGTTGTGAAGAAGGGCTTGGTCGGTTTTAGAATCCGGGTTCTAACTTCGCTGTGACCTTGGGTAAGACGTTTTGGTTCTGGGGCCACATTAACTTATCCATGGAATAAGGATATTGGTAGTGATGGGGGTAAACCTAGCACAGTATTTGACTGTATTGACAGATCTGGGTTGGGGTATGGAATCGACATTTAACAAGCTCCCCATGGTGGCTGATACATAGTCAAATTTAAGAATTGCCTATGCTCAGACTACTTAAAAACCGCTTCCTGTCTTTCTAAAGTGTTTTTACTCTCTGTCTTTTATTTGTTGCCATCTCTTTAAAGCAGTGGTTCCCAATTGGAGGCCCCTCCCCATGTTCCCACTGGCAGTGTATGGAGACATTTTTGGTGGTTTTAAGTGGGGAGTGGGTGCCCCTGGCATCTAGTGAGTAGAGACCAGGGATGCAGCTTGACATTCTGTGATACATGAGGCAGCCATCCACAACAAAGAATTATTTGGCTCCAAATGTCATAGTGTCTTGGTTGAAAAACCTTGCTTTAAAGGCATCCCAGCAATTCTAGGAAGTATTGCTGCCCTCAAGTTACAAACTAACAGATTTAGCAAATAATATAAAGATTTGTAATTAGTCTTCATATCTGGTGTAATTGTATGGTTAGCTGCATTCATTTTATTCAGTGTGTTAGAGACTACTTTTAAATAGCTCAAAATTGACTCTGTAATTGTTAAGAAATGTTAGAGGAAACAACATTGGTTTTTTTTGGCTTGCAAAAATTGAGGAAGGAAGCGGGTGTGATGGCGCATGCTTTTAATACCAGCCCTCAGGAGACTGAGGCAGGAGGATCATTGCAAGTTTGAGGCTAGCCTGGGCTACAAAGTGAGTTCAAGGCCAGCCTGAACTGCAAAGTGAAATCCTGTCTCAAAAAATAGGGCCAGGAATTTAGCTCAGTGGCATAAACGCCTGCCTGGCAGGTGCAAGGTTGTGAGTTCGATCCCTGGTAATGAAAAAAAAAATTGAGAAAGGTCAGCATCACAATGTTTGAACAGTTACTGCTAATTGTGTGTTTGCAACCTGCTATATTTAAGTTGGTTGAGTATCAACTAGAAGTCAAAAATCTTTTTTTTAATTTCAAAAAGAACTTCAGATAGAACAATTTTTAAGTGTCATTCTTCTTAACTAACTGGTATATAATTATTTAAGAGTTAAGGAGGTATTAGACATGACCCAGACAAAATGATTCACCATTAGGCATCCCAGTATACCTGATGACTTAATCCGCTATTACTAGACATGGCTCAGAGGCATTTTCTACCATTTTACTCTTAGCCATATTGGTAGGTCTCGTGCAGGACATTTTTTAAATGATTGGTTCTGTTTTGTAGAGTTCTTGTCTGCTATCTGCAGCTATATTTCTCAGTGATGTGGCTGATTAGTTTGTGCAATATTGAGAGAAAATATGAAGTCACAGTTAAAGTCCCCTTTGATATAAAATTTCATCATTAAACAGTATTCTTTCTATCCTAATTTATGAAAATAATGGACTTTCTATTCATTGGAGATAAAGAGTTTAAATGTTTGATAAGGACGACCAGAGTCGTGGTTTGTAATCCAAAGTGTGACATAGTTTTCTTTTTCTGTAAACTGAGATAAAGGTATTCACTGAAAGCTCTTGGCGCTCTTAACTTAAAAAATTTAGGGACATTTGTGATTAGAATTTGGATGTTAAAATCTTGTAGCAGATTTTTCTGGATTATATTTTAGATCCTTAATGTCCTTGACTGTCATGGAGTTCGAGGCTTGGGGAAGTATACTTGCTTAGTTTTTGGCTTTGACTTACTGAGTTACTACTGTGGATCATTTCATAGTACTGTATACAATTTACCTCTGAGAAGACAGGTAACGTGTATTCATAAAAAATATCTGGGGAAACTTTACTATCTTAGCCACATATCTAACTTCACTTTTGAAACTTGGCCATTGAAGAGGCCCAAACCTGGCAGTTCTATAGGATTCTGTGTTGAGTTGATGCTCTTCTGTCATCATCTTGAAATTCTTAACTACTTTTGAATATGGGACACTTTGCATTTTTAGTTTTTTCTCGGCCCTTCCAAGTATGTAACTGTTTCAGGGTCACGAAGTATGTATTTGATATCATTAAAATATTAAACTACATTAAAATACATAGCAGGAAACATTATGTTGCCTTCATGTGTATTTAGATACTCCGCTGTATATGTCAGTGGCCTGGAGACTGTGGTGTTTAATGGCCAGCACTAATACTGATTAAGTTGTGAGCTTGGGGATGTACTTACCTTTGCTTGTTTTATCACTGTGAAGTTGGAGTGAGTGACACTGGACACTTACTCTTACAAGGTATATTGCTAATACGTTTCACATTGCAGTCTTAGATTTAATTCTCACACCTCTTTTCTGGGGAGGTTGCTACTGGAATCCATCTTACTAATGAGGAAGCCAAGGTGAAGAGAAGCTCTGTTGCATGCAAAATTAGTGCCTGAGCTGTGATTTGAACCCAGAAAGTCAGACTCTGTACAAATCCTGTATTCTTCCTAGTTTTGTGTGTGTGTGTGTGTATGTGTGTGTGTGTGTGTGTGTGTGTTGTGTTGTATTTTGTCTCATTTTGTTTTGGCAGAGTCTTTATGTAGTTCAGGCTGGCCCTGAACTCACTGTGTAGCCAAGGATACCCACTTGTGGCAATTCTTTCTCAGTTACGCAAGTGCTGGGAGAACAGATATATGCCACCACACCCGACTACAAATACTGTATTCTTAATCTCTCTGCTATTATTTTGATAAAAATGTCTCCATTTCAGAATTGAGAAAAATACAGGAAGATAATGAATCTGAAAGTGCAATTGTGTGGTAGATGAAGCAATACCATCTAACAGTAGCTCCTGCTGTTTTTATTATGATCATTATTTATAAATCTGGGGATTTAGCTTCTTTTATGTATGTTCCAATTTTTCTATAAAGAACATATATTGGTTGCATAGTTAAGAAAGAAATTGCTGTAACCTCAGCAATAAAACTGGCTGCTTCCCATAATGTTTTGTTTGCCAGTGAGTTTCTGCTGTCTACTTTATTCCTTCCATCACACACATGAGACTTGAAGCAGGCACACTGGTAGCTGTAAGAATTTAATTTTGTTCCAGGAACTGCTGTAGCACAATAAGAATTGAATTTATCCAGACAAAGAGGATAAGCACATGTTTCAGCCCCAAGCCTACAGTCTTGCTAATAGCCAGCGTTGGTGTAACTCTGCCAACTATGAGATTGTTTCAGGCCTCCAACACTTAACCCAAGAAAAGCACTTGATAAAGTGCCTCTTAACCCATCAGTTTTTTAATGTTCAGTGGGGCCTTGAACTTAGTTGTTGAAGCTAAAACTATTTGTGTTCTGCTTATGTCATTTTGTTGAAGAGGTCTGCTAAAGTCCTTTGGCCTTCTTAATGATGCCAGGGAAATGAATGAACATTTACAGGGACAAGTGCAAAAATGGGTCCATGCATCTTAGACAGCTCAGAGAAAACTCTGAAGCCAAGTGGGGTGGAGGCAGCAGATGGTGATGGCAAATCTTTTAGAGCTTTCAATGTTACAAACAACCTGCTGTGCCACCACTACTATAGACACACATACCCTTTTTATTTTTTATTTTATTATTATTATTGTTTTTGTTTTAGTCTTTTTTGAGGCAAGGTTTCATTATATGGTTCAGGCTGAACTTGAACTCATTATGTAGCCCAGGGTGGCTTTGAACTCACAGTGATCCTGCCTCAGACTTCCAAGTGCTGGGATTACAAGAGTGTGATGCCATGCCTGGCTTATACATGCCCTTTTTAAAAGCCAGTAGGTAAAAGCAACACTTCCAGGCAAGAGGAGGAATATATTCTAGGGAGCGGCAATACTTGGGGCCTGACTGGGAACCACCTTGAGGTTCTCCTGCACACTGTAGCAGGCTAGTTGAGGCCACTGGGCAGGCATTCAAGTTGGTGCCCATTGGCTGAAAGCCAGTTGTGAGCCATCCAAGATGATGCACCTGGAGGCTACTCTCAGGGTATTTCCCTTAGGTCATGGGACTTGGGCTCACCTTGGGATATTGGCCAACATATACGTTTTCCCACTAATTTGAGGAAGGGACACAGCCATAGAGGGCCACAGCAGTCTAAGAGTGAAGAGGAATAAGGGTGTTGGTCTGTTGAGAAAAAGGAAGGGTGTGTTAGCGGCCTCTTGCTGGAAGTCCCCAGAGGTAACAGTGATAGTTTACAGTGCACTTAATGTGTGGTTCCTGAGGCTAGTGAGGAAGTTGGAAATGGGACCTGCACTGATTGGCTCTGTAGCTTGCCCTTAGAGCTCAGCCATTTACTGTCTGCAGAGGACAGCAGGGTGGTAAAAAGACTTGAGCAAGAAAAATAAATGAGCTTAAGTTAGCAAGCAGGAAGGAAGATGTGCAGAAATCTCACTCCTTGACATCTTTTGAGACATTCATAGTTACAGTTAAGAGGAGGGTATTTTTAATTTGATACAGCGCATTGCTGAAGAAGCCTAAAGGAAAAAACCTAAATGATCGACTTGAAAAGCAAATTGCAGTTAAGTTTTGAAAGCCATGGGCCCTCTGAACTACACATTAATTGATGATCCTAAGCCCCACTATTAACTGTAATGAAATTTGAACTTTTAGAAAGAGTGACAGCTAATATGAAACTCTTATGTGTGGGTGTATGCTAATAAGAGCTAATTCTTCTTAGTGCTCACTGGTGTGTCAAGCACTGTGCCAAGTTCAGGCCTTTCACTTGTAGCTATAAGGTAAGGTTTTTTTTATTGTTCTCACTTTATGAGTGAGCAAATTGAAGTTCAAGAGAAATTAAGCAACATGTCAAACAGTAAAACAGTATATGGATAATAGTTTTATGTATTGCATAAATATACATTGTTTTTTCCAACATCTTTATTGAGACATGGTTCACTCATCATATAATCTACCCTTAAAGTATGCTAATGATTTTTAATATTCACTGAGTTATGTAACCATAACTTCTGTCAAATTCTGGAACATTACCAATACCCAAAAAGAAATCCCATATCCCTAACAGTTTTCCATTTCCTCCAGCTCCCTCAGCTTTGAGCAACCACCAATATACTTTCTTTGTAGGTTTGCCTACTCTGGACATTTCATATAAATAGAATCATATAGGACTGGTGATATAGCTCAGCAGCATAGCACCTGCCTGGCAAGCACAAGGTCCTGACTGATTCCCAGTACAGAAAAAAAAAAAAAAAAGAATCATATAGTATTTGGCCTTTGTATCTGATTTCTTTCACTTTGCCTCATGTTACAGCATGTATTAGTTCTTTATTCCTTTTTGTGACTAATATTCCATTGTGTGAGTATACTACATTTTGTTTAACTATTTGCCATTTGGTGAACATTTGGGTTTTTTCTATGTTTTGTTTTTTATGAATAGTGCTGCTGTGCACAATTGTTGATAAGTTTTTCCATGGTATGTGCTTTCATTTCTCTTGTGTATATAACATGGAGAGAAATTACTAGATCGTACGGTCATTCTATATTTAATTTTTTGAGGAACAGTTGTTTTCTTAGTTCTGCACTATTTTATACTCCCACCAGCAGTGCCCAAGAGTTCTTATTTCTCCATGTCCTTGTCAACACTTGTTACTATGTTAGATTGTAACCATTCTAGTGAGTGTGCAATGATATCTCCTTTTGGCTTTAATTTGAAATTCCCTAATGGTTATTTTTTATTTTAGACAGTCTTTATTTACTTATTTATTTTGGTACAGGGGATCGAACTTGAACTCACAACTTCGCGCTTGCCAGGCAGGCGCTTTTACCACTGAGCTAAATCCCTGGCCCTTATTTTTTATTTTAAAGAGAACCAAACCAAACCAAACCAAACAGAATAAAGCCAATCAAAACAATGAAAGTGATATAGGACTTCAAAACAAGATAATAGGGAATCAACAATGGCTACCATAATGCCTTCTGTTATCCTTTAAATAGTTGCTCAGACTACTGGCTTTAGGCCTGCAAAGTAAATCAACCAATAGAAGTGCTAAGTTGTTTCTTTACTTTAGTTACTATCATCTCAGTCTGTGTTCTTCCAAATGGCTGGTTGCTTTTTAGTGTGGGTCCCTAGCTGGCATAACTTCTTCTGCCTCTTGGTGGGGCAGGGTTGGCTTCCTGGTTCTCCCCCAGCCAGAGCAACTTTTGCTGGCTCATGAAGGGACTCGGGTTTCTGGCACAACTTCCCTAATGATTTGTACAGATGTTTTCATGTACTTTTTGTTAACTTGTATGCCTTTTTTGAAGTAATAACTATGCAAATCTTTGTCCATTTTAAAATTGAGTTATTTGACTTTTTATTACTGAATTGTAAGGGATCTTCGTATATTCTGGTTACTAGACCATAAAACGATATGCTAATAATTTCCCCCATTCTGTGGGTTACCTTTTTCCTTTCTTCATGGTCTCATTTAAAACATAAAGTTTCTAATGTTGATTAAATCCAACTTACCTATACTTTTGTTATGTAATCTTCCATTATTATAGCTAAGAAGGCTGTGCCTAAGCTGTGGTCATAAAAATGTACTCCTGTGTTTCTTCTGACAGTTTGTAATTATTTTGACTTTTACATTTGGGTTTGTGATCCATTTTGAGCCAATTTTCATGTGTAGTATATATGATACTTCATTATTTTACATATGAATGTCCAGTTGTTCAAGGACCATTTATTGAAAAGACTATTTTTTCCCCAGTTTTGGCATCCTTGTTGAAAATTTATTATCCACAAATGTTTGGGTTTTTTTTTCAGGACTCTTAAAGTTCTACTCCACTGACAAAGTGACTCTTTCTATGCCCGTACAACTGTCTTAATTGCTATAACTTTATGTAATAAGTTTTGAAATTTGAAGTATGAGTCCTTAATCTTTGCCTGCATTTCATTTTGTTTTATTTTTTTGGTTTTTTTGACATAGGGTCTCGCTAGATAGCCCAAGCTGACCTTGAACTTGCAGCAATCCTGATCCTCCTGCTTCAGCCTCACACATACTGGGATTACAGGTGTGCATCACCATGTCCAGCTACCTTGCTTTTTAGGATAATGATTCTGTGTTCTCTGCATTTCCATATAAATTTTAGGGTCAATTTATCAATTTCTCTAAAAAGCTGGGAATTGAATCTAAACCTCAGTTTGGAAAGTATTGCCATCTTAATAGTCTTCAGAACAATGAATGTAGGATGTTTCTACATTTATTTAGATTGTTCTTTAATTCAATTCAACATGCTTTATGGTAGTAATCCCAGCACTCAGGAACTGAGGCAGGGGGATTGCCTGAATTTTGCAGCCTTGCGGCCAGCCTGGGCTACATAGTGAGTTCAAAGCTAGCCTGAAGTACATATTAAGACCTGTCTCAAAACCAAAAACAAACAAACAAACAAACAAAAAAGTGTTGTGGTTTTCAAAGTACAAAGCTTTGTATTTCCTTTGTTCAATTTATCCCTAAGTGTTTATTCTATTTGATACAACTATAAATGGAATTATTTTGCAGTACTAGAGATTGAAGCCAGAGCTTCTTATATGCTAGGCAAGAGCTGTGCCACTGATCTATACTGTCAGACTGGCATTATTTTCTTAATTTTATTTTTGTGTTCATAGGATAAATCTCACTTGTTTATAGTGTATAGTAGCCATTCTTATGTTGCTGAATTTGGTTTGGTGGTATGTTGTTGAAGATTTTTGCATCCATATTTGTAAGAGATCTCTATTTGTGGTTCTCTTATGTTTGTCATCAGGATACTACTGGGCTCATACAATAAGTTGGAAAAGTTTCCCTTTCTCGTCTGTTTCTTGAAAGAGTATGAAGATTTGATATTCTTTAAATATTTGATAGAATTCATCAGTAAACACATCTAGGCCTGCTTTTTTTAGTAGGGAATTATTAAATTATTCATTTAATCTCTATACTTGTTACAGATTTATGCAGATTTTTCTCTTCTTCACCACCACACCTATCTGTTTTGGTTTTTTGAAGTAAAGTCACACTATCCCAAGCTGGGCTGTAACTCATGATCCTCCTGCCTCAGGCTCCCAGGATACTAGGATTACAGGTCTGTGTCACCACACCCAGCTGATCCTTTGCTTCTAAATCACATTGTTACCATAACATAGTATGTTATTTCTTCTTGGCTTCTCATTTTAAGAGAGAGGCACAAGAAGCTCAGAAGTGTTATAGTCAGTCATGTAGCCTGTGGCTTGTAAATGCTTTTTCCTGTGTTCCAAAATAGAAAAAAGTTAATCTATTTGGCTTTTATTTCTATATACCCGAGAGTTGCTCAGGAGTTTGAGTATTAATCCTTAGTCTGAGTTACTACTTTTATTCCAGAGAGTGAATTGCAGTAAGTAGCGTTTATTCTTTCATATGATTAATATTGTTAAGTACCTCCCACATGGGAGGCAGTGTGCTAAACCTAGTACCTTTTATTTAGGTTGAATTTGTATACTTAGTTTATATAATGCAATGTAGGATGATAAAGAATTTGCGAATTATTTCTTTCCTGCTAAAGTTTATGCTCATATCTTCTTTCCCCCAAAATAAACCTATCTGGAAAATAATCAGCCTTGTAAACTAGAAATCAAAAATGCCGACTAGGTGTGGTGGTACATGCCTATAATCCCAGCACTCAAGAAGCTGAAGAAGGAGGATTGTTGCAAGTTCAAGGCCAGCCTGAGCTGCATAGTGAGACCCTGTCTCAAAAAGACAAAAAATAAAATAAAATAAAACACTACCTTAAAAAAAATGCCAGCTCCTTGGCCAGGCATGGTGGTGCACACCTGTAATCGCAGCACTTGGGAGACTGAGGTAGGAGGATCACAATGAGTTAGAGGCCGGCCTGGGCTACATAGCAATATCGTGTCTCAAAAAACCAAAAAAAAAAAAAAAAAAAAAAAAGCCAGCCCCAATCAGCCTTACCTGCCATCACTATTCTCTTGCTCAATGGCTACTCTATGGCAGGTAAGACAGGGATAGGCTGATTGGGGCTGGTGTTTTTGATCTCTAGTTTTCAAAGCTGATTGTTTTCCAGGTAGGTCTTATCTTTTGGGAAACACAGTAATTCATAGCCTTGTTCTTTTTAAGAAAACAGTTACTTAATGTAAGTTAGAGATAGGGTAACAAAAACTAGAAAATACAATATTAGGACCCTATCTTTGGGAATTCTCAATCTCTTTGGTGCAATTGACAAGCCATACCCTTGAGAAGAGCCAGAGAATCATTGAACATAATGTGGACCATGTTCCAGGAGTTATAATGGTACAATAATCTTCTCTTATCTAAGATTTCACTTTCTGAGCTTTCAGTTAACCATGACCAACTACAGTCTGAAAATATTAAATAAACAATTCATGAGGTTTTAAAATTTTTTTTTATTTTAAAGAGAATAAAACCAAGCAAAATAAAACAAAATAAAGCCAACCAAAACAAAATAGTGTAAGTGATATAGGATTTCAAAACAAGATAATAGAAAATCAACAATGTCTACTATAATGCCTCTTGTTGTCTTCAAAATAGCTGCTCATACCATCAGACATAGTAAAATCAAATGAAACAGAACAGAATAGAACCAATAAAAACAAAACAGTGAACACAGTACAGGACTTCAAAACAAGATAATAGTAAATCTAAAATGATTACCATAATATATCTTGTTATCTTTGAAATAGCTCCCCATGCCATCAAATATAATAAAATCAAATGAGACAAAACAGAGTAAAACCAAACCAAACAAAACAATGAAAACAATATAGGACTTTAAAATAAGATAATAGAGAATTAACAATGGTTACCATCTTCAGAAGGAGATCCCCCTTAGATACTATATTGTGTATTATTATCCTCTAAATAGATGATCAGACTACCAGTTTTAGGCCTGCAAAATCAATGAAATACTAAATAGTACAAGCATTAAGTTGTGTTTTACTTCAATAGCTATCATCTCAGCCTGTGTTTCTCCCAATCAGTTGGTTGCTTATGGGGGGTATGGGGGACCTTGGCTCTTTTTGTCACCCAGCCTGTACACTGGAAGGGGCTGGTGTCTCTTTCTCCTCCCCGTACCCTGCAAATGGTGCCAACCACAGGAAAGGGCTGGTGTCTGGTTCTCCTCACTGCAGCCTGCACATGGCACTGACTCACAGGAAGGTGCTGGCATCTGGTTCTCTTCCCCACAGCCTACAAATGGCACTGACTCATAGGAAGGGGCTGGCTTCTTGTTCTCCCTGTGGCACATATATGGTGCCGACTCACAGGAAAGAGCTGGCATCTGGTTCTCCTCCCCATGGCTTGTGTGTGGTGCCTACTTACAGGAAGGGGCTGAATTCATGAGTTTTAAATTGTGTGTCATTCTGCATAGCATGATGAGTTCTTATACTAGCCTGCTTTGTCCTGCCAAGATATGGATCTTTCCTTCGTCCAATATATCCATGCTATATATGCTAATTACCCATTAGTCACTTACCATAGTGGTCACTTTGGTTATCAGATCTACTGGTAGAGATTTACAGTGCTTGTATTCCAAGTGTCACTTATTTTACTTAATAATGTCCCCAAAGCACAAGAGTAGTGATGTTGGGAAATCAGATATGTCAGTGAGAAGTCAAAGTGCTTCCTTTAAATACAAAAGTGAAGATTCTTGACTTCATCATAAGTATGTATACGTAGGGAAAAACATTTGTGTCTGTGTGTGTGCGTGACCCAGCACTATCCTTAGTTTCAGGCATCCACTAGGAGTCTTGCAATGGTGGGGGTGGGGGGCTGCTGTAGTTCACCACCAAGGAGAATATTGAGACCTTTAGTTGGTCTAGGAGGCTTTGCGTTCAGCTACCAAAATATTTTAAACCACCTATATTATTCCTTGATAACATTTCTTATTTTCACTACACAATAGCCTTGATATAATCTCAGCAAAACAGGGGACTTCAATAGCTATTGGATTGTGGTGGTTTACCCACACTCCCTTGTACTCCCTTTTTAAAAATATATATATTTTATTACTGTTCATTAATTTTACAAAATATTGGGTTTCAACGTGGTATTTTATTTATTTATTTATTTTGGTACCAGGGATTGAACTTATAACCTCATGCTTGCAAGGCAGGCACTAGGCCATTAAGCTATATCCCCAGCCCTCAATGCAGTATTTTTATTTTTTTCTTTTCAAATCTATTTTATTTTAAAGAGAAAAAAAAAAAAAAAAACAGGGCTAGGGATATAGCTCAGTGGCATAATGCCTGCCAGGCAAGTGCAAGGTTGTGAGTTTGATCCCCAGTACCAAAAAAAAAAAAAAAAAAAAAGAGAAAACTTCAAAACACTATAATTAGGGGGTAACAAAAGTATATACATTGCGTATTGTGTATATATATGTGTGTATATATATGTATTTCAGCTTCTCACACTAGTGAGACAATACAATGTTTACACATAGGTGTCTGATTTATTTCACTTATGAGTATGGTCTCAAGTTGTATCCATTTACCTATGAAAGCCTCAAGTTTATCCTTCTTTATGGCTGAGTAGTACTACGTTGTATTAAAATACCACAGTTTAGGAGCTGAGCGTAGTGGCACACACCTGTAATTCCAGCATTCGGGAGGCTGAGGCAGGAGGATGGTTGCAAGTTTGAGACCAGCCTGGGCTACAAAGTGAGTTCAAGGCCAGCCTGAACTGCATAGCGAGACCCTGTCTCAGAAAATAGGGCTGGGGATTTAGCTCAGTACTGTAAGCGCCTGCCTGGCAGGCACGAGGTTGTGAGTTCGATCCCCAGTACCAAACCAAACAAAACAAAACTAAAAAAAATCTTTTTTATCCATTCCTCAGTTGATGGGTATTTATGTACCTCCCTTCTTAAGTGCCATGTTGTATCAGTCTTTGGAAACTGCAGGTAGTCCTATAGAACCTCTCATATCCCAAACCAAGATAAAGCACATTTCACAAGAAATGTTGTGGCATTTAAAAGGTTTTACATTCTAAAAGTCTTGCAGCAGTCCAGTGTGTCCTTGGAAGAACCTTCAGAGACCTGTTTTGCAGGTCATATCCAGCCATTAAGAATTACAGCAAAGAAACTGCTGCTTGGCTCTGGAGACCTAATGCAGTGCCGAAAGGAGGACTTGAAAGCAGCATAGGAATGAAGAGATAAAAGTCAAGTGTATCTGTTTAGTACAGGAAAGAAATCCCCCAAGGAATGATTGGAAATAAAGCGTGTGTTCTTATATTTCTTTATAAAAGTAGCCACATATGTGCCTAGTGATCACACTTGTCAGACATGCAGATGCTGCTGTACGTTATTTCAGAGGACTTGGAACCCAATATGCAATCATGAAAGCGGTGTTTTGGTGCAAATCCAGCTAGACAATGTAACTTTTATTCTGGTCCAAATTATCTTCTGTGTGCTTTCAGTTTTGATTAAGGTTCTGCACTTCCTGTTCTAGACTCGAATGTTGACATGTGCTTGAGTAATCTCCCATTGTGTACTGGAAGGCAATTGCTTTTCATGAAATCCTAGACTTAAGAGTGCTGTTGAGAGCCTCAGGTTACGTTGCATGATCTGAGGCCTATGGTCATATTTATTTATTAGGTAGTTAGCTTTATAGAAGAAGGAACTCATAGCTTTAACTTTTTTTTTTTTTTTTTGGTACTGCGGATCGAACTCACAACCTTGTGCTTGCCAGGCAGGCACTTACAGCACTGAGCTAAATCCCCAGCCCTATTTTTTGAGACAGGGTCCCACTATGCAGTTCAGGCTGGCCTTGAACTCACTTTGTAGCCCAGGCTGGTCTTGAACTCATAACAATCCTCCTGTCTCAGCTTTAACATTTTTTAATGAAAAAAAGTAATTCAGTAACTACTATCTTAATTGGTAACCCCCAGATTTTTTTCCTTTTCTTTTTTCTTTTTTTTTTATTTTTATTTATTTATTTATTTATTTATTTATTTTTGAGACAGGGTCTTGCTCTGCAGTTCAGGCTGGCTTGAATTCACTTTGTAGCCCAGCCTGGCTTGGAACTCACAGCGATCCTCCTGCCTCAGCCTCCCAAGGACTGAGGTTACAGGCATGTGCCACCACACCTGGCCTTCATATTTCAACTATGCCCACACATACACATACCTTTTTACATTGTTTCTTCTTTCTTTCTTTCTTTCTTTGTTTTTTCTTTTTTTTTCTTTTCTTTTCTCTTTTTGTACCAGGAGTCAAAGTCAAGACCTTGTGCTTGCCAGGCAGGTGCTTGTGCTGCTGAGCTATATCCCCATCCCTTGTTTCTTTCTTTCTTTCTTTCTTTTTTTTTTTTTTTTGTACTAGGAATTGAACTCAGGACCTCGCACTTGCTAGGTATACATGTTTCCATGATTAATTAAAATACTATTTTCTAGCCGGGCGTTGTGGCGCACGCCTTTAATCCCAGCACTCGGGAGGCTGAGGTAGGAGAAGCGTTGTGAGTTCGAGGCCAGCTTGGGCTACAACGCGAGTGCAAGGCCGGCCTGAGCTACATAGTGCGACCCTGCCTCGAAAAACTAGGGCCGGGAGTTTGGCTCAGCGGCTTAAGCGCCTGCCCTGGCAGGCGCGAGGTTGTGAGTTCAATCCCTGGTGCCGCAAAAAAAAAAAAATAAATAAATAAAATAAAATAAAATACTATTTTTTACTTTTTATACTTAATGTAGCTCTCAAACACATCTTCATGTTCTTATGTAATTACAAGAATTATATAAATGCCAATGTTTACTTCACAGAATGTGGAGGCTCTGGATCCACGAGGTAGAACATTACTGCACCTTGCAGTTTCTTTGGGACATTTGGAATCTGCTCGAGTCTTGCTCCGACATAAAGCAGATGTGACTAAAGAAAACAGCCAGGGATGGACAGGCAAGTATACTTGTGGATTTATTGATCAATTGATTGATTGATTTCTTCTTCTGTTTTTTTTTTTTTTTTCCCCTTTGGTACTGGGAATTGAACTCAGGATGTTATGCTTGCCAGGCTGGCGCTGTGCCCCTGACCTGTATCCCCAGCCCACTTGTAGAATGATTTAAAGTTGTTCATTTCAGTTTCTCTTTCAAAGACTAGTTTCAGTTGTGATCTTCCTGCCAGCCAGCTGTTTCTTTTAGAACAGTGGTGGGGCAAGAAGATGGGAGCTGGGGATGCTGGCTTGTCTGCTGCACAGTGGCTTGAACCCTTGATGGGGTGATTCCTTTCCAGAAATGGCCCTCATGTGAACTACTCACCATACATGAGTTAGGAAGCCAGTTTTACCCTCGGAACATGGTGGAAATGCCACTGAATTCATCAGGATAAAATAAAAAAGAAATTATTGATAGCAGCAGTCTCTTCTGTTGAAACCCTAGCATTGCACTGTTTTGCACACTGTCTTACTATTAGTTTTATGTTGACTGAGCAAAGATTCTCATAAGTGCAAGTCCTGGCCACCAGCTCTACATGCAGCACAGCGTGTGACCTCACAGTTAAAGTCAGCTCTCTAAAAACACTGTCAGTTCTTGAGAACCAGTACTGGGAGGGTCAGGAGGGGTGGGAAAGGTTTGATCAAGGTGCTAAGTATGCTCCATTTTCTTTTCTTTTTATTCAGTGACAAGCTAGCAATCAGAAGTTGTGGTCGTACCTAACAGCATCTCCCTCTTTATAGCAAATAAATTGGTTTTTGATTTATTCAGATATTTTGCACAGTGGCCTTGCTAAGAAAGTATGAGAATACTTGGTGATTAAATTTCTCGTATGGTTTTCCAGTTTTACACGAGGCTGTGAGCACTGGGGATCCCGAGATGGTGTACACAGTTCTTCAACACCGAGACTACCACAACACATCCATGGCCCTCGAGGGAGTTCCCGAGCTGCTACATAAAATTCTTGAGGTATTCATAAAACTAGGAATACGATCCTTTGGGTTAAATGCTGGTATACTAACTAGGACATAGTTTGACATCCTTGGGTACCTTCCGTAGAGTTTCATGAGTACTGAATATATTTTGATTGCCAGATAGCACTATTCCTTGCTTGTCCACCTTGTTGAAATATGGGACCTCTCAAGAAATTTCGTTTCTTGTCACTGGACTACCTTTTTAAGGGCTACTTTAAAATTATAGTTTAAGGAAAATGAATGTTTTCTTAAAAGTGCCTGTTTTCTTAAAAGCAGCAACCTGTACGGAGGTAAGCAGAAGGAAATGGTGATGCGCGTGATTTACTGTGAAGGCGTCTTCAGGGCCTGCTGAGGCCCAGAGATCTGCATGCAACTTTTGTTTGCCACCTTTGCCATTTCTGGCCACGAGTATTTTGCAACATCTAATCCACTGGCTTAATTTGTTTGCAGTTACTGACTTTTGTGCAGTTCATCTGTCCTGTGAATTAAAGTGTAGGCTCACTGTAAGTCTCACAGGCCTTTCTTTCTTTCTTTTTTTTTTAATTTTAAAGATAGTAAAATCCAACAAAAGACAACAGAACAATCAAAACAAAGCAGTAGAACTGGCATAGAACTTCAAAGAGAGATACTATGAAAACAATAGCTACTATAGTGCATCTTGTTATTTTCAGAATAGTTGACCATTCCATCAGGTATAGCAAAAACAAAATACAATAAAACCAATAAAAACAGGATATGAAATGAAGAAAAATAAAAAAATTTTAAAAGAAGAAACGAAAATTAATCAAAATTAAGCAAAACAATGAGAACGATATTGGGGCTTGAAGACAAGACAGAGGACAATCCCACATATTTGCCACACTGCACAATGTCATCTTCCCAAGAAATGCTCAGACTGCAGGCACCAGGCCTGCAAAATAACCTAAAAATACAAGCATTTAGTTGCTTTATGTACCTTAGTTGCTATGAACTTAGCAGGTCCTGTGAGCCAGCAGGTTGCTTACGGGGGTGGGAGGGGTAGGAAGTCTTTGATTTGTAACCCCGTGTGCCAGTAGGCCTATAGGACACATATCTCTCTCTTTCCTGGAGTCTGCGCAGTCGCACACACTCACCAGGGAGGCAGGAGAGTTTTCTTCTGGTTGCTGCCTCTTTGCCCACCATGGCGGGTTCTCAAAAGGCACATAGTTCTCTCGCAGGAGTCCTCGCTGTCATGCACACTCACTAGGGAGGCAGGCAGGTTTTCTTCTGGTTGCTGCCTCTCTGCCCACCATGGCGGGTTCTCAAAAGGCACATCGTTCTCTCCCGGGGGTCTGCGCAGGTCGCACACACTCACCAGGGAGGCAGGTGGGTTTTCTTCTGGTTGCTGCCTCTCTACCCACCATGGCGGGTTCTCAAAAGGCACATTGTTCTCCTCACAGGCCTTTCTTAAAATAAATTTATGTCTAGGCTCACTAGGCTCATAGATGAGGATTGCACTCTTCTGATGTCTTTGTTTTTTGAAAGAACCATCTTATCAGTCAACCAAGTGCAATATTCTGAGGGCAATAGGAGACAAAGTAGCAGTAGTTCGATTTTCACTATTATTTATTCTGCACTTATGCATGAATGTGTTTCCCCAAATAATTTCTAAGATACCTAGTAGTTAAAATAACTTCACAACTTTAGTTAAAGCACATTTCTTGAAAAACATTAATAGTTTTATGGAGAAAAAGAACAACTTTGTTATAAGAAAGATAATCATCATTCATTATTTGAGCAACCTTTAAAAAATATTTTATGACACTAGGGATATAGCTCAGCAGCATAAGCACCTGTCTGGCAAGGGCAAGGTCCTGAGTTCAATTCCTGGTACTAAAAAATTTTTTTTTTATTTAACATGAGGGTCACCCTTTATTTAAAAAGTTTGGTAGAAAGGATTTTCTTTTTTAACCTGCATTGATCCACAGCAGTGGATTACATTGATTTGTATTCTCTGCTTGAAGCATTTGTATTCTCTGCTTTAAGTGCCTTGTGTACTTAGTGGCACCAGAAGCTGCTGTTAACATATATTTGAACAGTGTCTGCTTGTAACATGTCAGTCACCTCCCCTCCTTCCTTTTTTCTAGAGATTGAATGCTTGTACTGACAACACTTCCAGTCTTCCTTTTTTTCTCCTGAGATAGGGGCTCACTAAGTTACCCAAGCTGAGCTAGAACTTTAGATTTCCCTGCCTCAGCCTCCTAGAGTACTGGGATACAGGCATGCACCATCACATCCACCATATCCCATCCTTTCATATCAGCTACTTCTTGAAAGCTGTTTCAGTTCATCACTGGAATTCTGGCCAGTTTCAATCCAGGTTAGATTTCTGGCTTTCCTGCTTGTGCTTCTGTAGAAACCACAGCAAATCCTTGGGGCTGCGAGGGAACAAAAACAGCTGGTAGAATAAAACTTCAAAAAAGTCAAATTCTAAAAGTTTAAAAGGAATTTGGGACAAAATATTGTTAACTATAAGAAAAATCCTATTCTTGGGACATGATGTCCAGCAGGCTTAGTGTTGGTGGCCCAATAAATACGCAGTACACAGTCAGATTTCCCACAGAATAGACGGACCTGTAGTTCCTTCCATTTGTCGAGGAGAGACCATTGCTCTCACTGTATGGCAACACCTAAGCCCATCTTCCAAGGCTTATATTTCTGTTGCTTTTAAGAACCTTTCTGAACTCCCAAATCAGATTTTTTATTCCTTTTCAACCCCATCGCTTTCTGTTAACTTTCCTGTCTAGATACATTTTATTTCAAGGTAAAATAACTGCTTCAGTATAAAATAAATATTTATTCAGTGGATTTGTTCTTTGTTTTCTCTGTTCTCCCTTAATTTTTTTTTTGTTTTTTTTGTTTTTTTGGGTATTGGGGATCAACTCACAAGCTTGCGCCTGCCAGGCAGGCACTTAAGCCACTGAGCTAAATCCCCCGTCTTCTCCCTTAATTTTTTAAAAAACTGTATTAACCCTTTCTCTGTTTATGTTAGTTAATAGTGCTAAGTGGGTTAAACCTTTGTCTATCCTTCAGGCTCCAGACTTCTATGTGCAGATGAAATGGGAGTTCACCAGCTGGGGTGAGTGAATATAGCCTTGTAATTTGTTTCTGTTTCCAGATTTCCTTAGTCCGCATATAGATTTATTTTGCTTTGTAAAAGTTTCATGTATTTTTTAAAAAATCTAGATCTAGGAAATGCAAAGAGAAACATAAGGAAAAACAATCACCTCCTGTCTCACTTTGTTTTCCTTCTAGTCTTTCTCCCCAAGCATTGCCCCCCAAACTTGTATAAATACACTATGTAGATAGTTTTATCTCCTTTTATTGCTCACATGTATTCATTTTATTAGTTTTTATTTGTTTTTATCTTTTGTTTTTTTTGAGACAGGGTCTTGCTATTTAGTGCAAGCTGGCCTTGAACTCACTTATATAGCCCAGTCTGGCCTTGAACTCACAGCAGTCCTCCTACCTCAGTCTCCCAAGTGCTAGGATTACGGGCCTGAACCACCACACCTGGTTTTGTTTTTGAAATGGAGTCGAGTTTGAACTCCTAGGCTCAAGTAATCTTCCCATCTCAGCCCCTGAGTAACTGGAGAATATGAGCCATATCACCATGCCTGGCCATTTTATTATTTTAAATATTTTTATTATTTTAAATATTATTTCAAGTATCCCTTTAAATTGCTAAAATTTTAGTAAGTAGGCATATTATAATTTGTTCATTTCCTTATGGGATTCAGTTTGATTCTTTCAAACTTGTTATTCTGGGGAAGATGAGGCAAATATTAAAATAACTTATTTTTTACAAAATGGATATTTGCCTCCAAAGTGTTACATATGACTAATAATATATTTTCATAGATGGTCTACTTTTACTTGTCAGTTAACAATAACACCTACCTCCCAGAGTTTCATCCATTTTTATTTATGAACTTCTGTTTTCAGGCAAGAAGTCATATTCAGGGCCAGGGATTTAGCTCAGTGGCTCAAGCTTTTGTCTGGTAAGCGCGAGGTCACGAGTTCGATCCCTGGTACCAAAAAAAGAAAAAAAAAAAAAAAAAGAAGTCGTATTCATAGTGAAATAATTAAATGAAGTAAGAAGTATAGAAAAGAATGTTAGATTTTTCTGAGAAAGTAAGGAGTTCTTTTCTAATGCAAATAGTCACTCTGAATTCAGGTTTTGTTGAAAAGTAGGATCTTTTAGACATTTGATATTCTCAGTGGTGGATATGACAATAAGCCATATGGCAAGGATAGCACATGTGAATGAGAAAGGCCAGATGGCAAATACTCAGTGCCCTCATGGGGATCAATAAGTGGGTTCTATTCAGGATCGAGAATACTCTTGAGAAATTCATTTAGAGCTCTCTCCAATAAATTGAACAGAAGGGCCATTTTTTGAAATTTATTTATTTGAAGCTGGGAATGGAACTCAGAGCCTTAAGCATGTATGTAAAGCCTGCACTGTACCACTGAGATATATATCCAGCCCCTCTATTTTTATTTTTATTTTTATTTATTTGTTTGTTTGTGTCTTTTTGAGACAGGGTTTCACAGTACAGTTCAGGTTGGCCTTGAACTCAAAGGGATCCTCTTGCTTCAACCTCCCAAGGCAGGAGGGATTATAGATGTGTGCCACCACGCCTGACTTCTCCATTTTTCTTTCCTTTTTTTTTTTTTTTTTTTTTTTTTTTTTTTTTTTGGTGCCAGGGGTTGAACTCTACCTCACCCTTGCCAGGCAAGCACTTGTGCCGCTGACCATTTTTATTTTTAATGGTGACTTCACATATCATAAGTGTGTGAGCCAAGTGTGGGATTCCAGTTGTATTTAATAGTCACAGTCTAGCCACTCCCCTCCTTTTAAAGTCAGAATTCTGAGTTCCTGGCCTGGGTTTCTGCTTGTACTTTTTCTCATTCATGCCCTTCTCTCCTCCAGTGCCCTTGGTTTCCAGAATATGCCCAAATGATGTCTGTCGAATTTGGAAAAGTGGTGCCAAACTGCGTGTTGATATCACATTGCTGGGATTTGAAAATATGAGCTGGATAAGAGGGAGACGTAGTTTTATATTTAAGGGAGAAGGTGAGTTGATTCCATTGTCGTAATCACAGTTTAAATTATAGAGTGAATTTTAACCATCAAAATGGTTTCACATTTATGCACCTTATCTGTTTGATCCTATGTGGGGCATTTATTTTTGGTTATTCATGCTAGCTTTTCAACTCTATCCCTATCTTAGTTTTTGTCTGGTTAATTGTCTTGCACATTTCATTTACCATCCAACACTGCTACCCTTGTGACATATGAGACAGTGTATGTTCCTTATGTTCCTTTGAACACAAGCCTTCTGTCATATATTTCTTTATGTTTCCTCCATAATTAGGCGCGATCCTCCAAATGGAGGATAAGAGATGGTATTACTCACCTCATATAGTAGGTATATCATTTATATTAACTATAATACATGTTATAAAGATCATAGAAAAAACGTGTTGCTAATAAAGAATACAAGTTATTTTTAAAAATCTGCATCTTTGGGAAACATGAGATTTAGAAAGCTGGTTAAATATGCCCTTTGCAAATAGGTAATCAATAATAAATAATACTCTAGGTTTTATCAGACAGTATCCAGAAGCAAAGCTGTGAAAGATGTATGATGTATTTTAACATATGAAACTTCCTTGTTTGTGCATCTTCCTTGCATTGTGCTAACAGACAACTGGGCAGAGTTGATGGAAGTCAACCACGATGATAAAGTGGTCACTACGGAACATTTTGATCTTTCCCAAGAAATGGAGCGCCTCACACTGGACTTGATGAAGCCAAAAAGCAGAGAAGTTGAGAGGCGGCTCACAAACCCAGTCATTAACACCAGCCTTGATACTAAAAATATTGCTTTTGAAAGGTATGAATTTAAACTCCAATTTTTAATGTCCACTCCCTGTCCTGACATCATTAGTGACATGTATATATTAACCAAAATTATGGATGGATTAGGATTTTTTTCTACTACTACATAAACACTAGTGGGTTTTAAGATTTACCTCTCTCTAACCAAATGTAAACCATAGGTGATGTCTTACATTGCCTATCATTTTTATAGCATATTGGTTAAGCCTTGGATAAATGTCTTCATATTCTTTTATATGGACCCTATCTAGTGTATTTTATCCTTGTTATGACATTTTTGGACCCACAACACTCCTTAATTGCGAACTGTGAAGCTGTGAGTTTCTAGAAGCAAGAATTGACTCTGTATTGAATTTGGCTGTATTAATATTAATCAGTAAAATTTGTACTTACTATACATTTAAATATGACTCTTTTTCCCACTTATGAGGTCTGATAGTTCAAAACAAGAGTATGGAAGGGGTTCAGTTCTGTTCCAGACTGTATGAGGAGAATTCTGTGCCTTGATTAACCCAGATGACAACACTATGTGGGTATTATGCAGCAGGGGGGCGCTTTGAGTGTTAGGGATGTAAGAAGTTGTCACAATATTTCTGAACTGGGGGAATCCATAATTGTCCTTAGTATTTGCCTAGGATGTCACATCCAGCTCTCTGTAAACCAAAGTAGCATAACCTGAGCTGAAATGGACACTATTATCCTGGATTTAGATGTTCTTTTTGTCTTCATGAATATGCTATCATCTTTAAAATTTTTCTTCTTTTATTTTTGATATAAAATTAGTTTTTAAAAACCTGAGAAGGGCCGAGGATTTAGCTCAATGGTACAATGCCTGCCTGGCAAGCATGAGGTCCTGAGTGCAATTCCCAGTACCCAAAAAATAAGAGCATAAAAAAAAAATAAAAACCTGAGAAGCTGGGTGTAGTGGCACACACCTGTAATCCAGAACTCTGGGAGGCTGAGGCAGGAGGATTACAAATTTGAACCGAGCCTGAGCAATTTAGCAAGACCCTGTCTGAAACAAAAATGAAAAAGAGAAAGGGCTGGGAAAGGGCTCAGTACAAAAGCCTTGGGTTTAATCCCCACTACCAAAACAAACAGACCAACAAAAAAACTAACACCACCACCAACAAAAAACCCTTTGACATTTCTGTTTAGTCAAACATATAATTTAAGTGGCCTTTTCTTCTAAGTGGAATTAGGTATCTGTTAGTAGCAAGAGGAAAAACCAAACCCCACAGCCTGAGTGGTGTCCAGAGGCTGCTTCTACTTAGGTAGGAACAGTAGTGTTCCCTGTTGCAGGCAAGCCCTCTCTCAAGCCTCTTCCTACCAGTTGACAGCTGTTGTCCTCCATGGACAATGAGGCTTAGGTGCCTTTACCTGAAAGAGTCTTGGAAAGGTATCTCCAGGCCTCAGCACAAGTCTCTGCAGACTGAATGAACACCTTTAGCTTAGGGCTCTCTTTGTAGCACAGGAGGTAGAGAAGGCTGCCTGTCCCCAGTGCTGAGATGAGAGTGGGAAAGACCAAGCACCATCAGCACAGCTATGGTTTTGGGCAAGTCTTTGATTGCTCTGGTTTTCTGGTTCCTTAGCGGAAAGAAAAGACATGAATGTCTCAAAATGGAAAACTAAAGTCTGTGACTTTAAGATGTTATGCAAAGAGAATTGTTCCCTATATAGTTCTTTAGCAGAGTTGCTAGTCACTGTTTGTTAGTAAGTGTAACTTATTAGGGAAATGTGCCAGTTATTGGCTTTGCCCCATAGAGTGTAGATGGGAAATGATAGCACATTCCATTTGTGCTGAGGATGAAGGGATATTGTGTATTTGAATGGTCACAGGATTTTCAAAAAGTTCGAGTTATCCCTCCTTTTGCAGTTGACAGTAGGCTGCTGAGTGTGAATTTCTGGAAGACAACTTTTTTTTTATGATGTTCAGAATTAAATGTGTGATCAATGAGCTTGGTTTTCATCTAGGAAGGATTTGAGAAGCTCATGAATGTGAGGTTTGTTTATACAAAATGTGTGTGCAGCTACTTCTAACTAGAGGTATGAGCATTTCATTGACTGAATGTGGAAAGTGTGGCTTTCTCCTGTTCTATGATAGTTACTTTCATCCATTTCTTTTTTCTAATCTGTTACTCAGAACTTGATACTCGCAAATTACTACCCTCCCGTCATGATTTTCTGGTTCTCAGTGTATACTCTCTGATTACACTTTGAGCTTTTCTCTTTGAAAGATTATGCTCCTCTCATCTGAAATCAAACATTCCCTGCCATTTCAGAGCTTTTCTCCAAGTTGTGTGGCAGTTGCCCAGACACAGTTCCTGCCAACTGGCCTTGGGAGACAGGTAGAGATGAAAATAGTGCAGGAGGAAAGCTGAGTGTTCTGTCATCCTTAGATGACAGTACATGCAGAGTTGCCCAGGGGCCAAGGACTTGTTAAAATACTGGTTTTTAAAACAGGGTGTAGACACTGAGTTTACTAACTAAACCGCTCTCAGAGTAGATATGCAAGGGGCAGTAGGAGCCAAGCTTGTGCTAAGGCAGAGGAAGATGACTGAAGAGCCTGTCGGATCCTTGGGAGAACAACAAAGCTTCATTTTCTCTGTATGCAAGAGAAACAAAGTGGAGTAGATTTGTCATAAGTTGGTCCCTCAGAGGATCAAATGCCAGAAAACAAAAGTGGCTTAATGCAAAGACAAGGAACTAAGGATTGAATTAGTTAGCTAGAAGGAATATCTTTATTTTCAATTGATGGTTAGGTGGGGTCTGTGGCTAATTAATCAGTAAGTTTTGGTCCCTAGCCTGCAGCCCTGTGACTGTTAATTATTTTGCTTCTGCAGTGTAAATTAGCATTTGGCATAATACCTTTAAGATTTTGCTTTTCCCATGACAGTGGGTCATGTTGTATGAATTGTAGATAACAAAGAGGAAAATTAAAGCTCTGGTCCCTCTTTTCTCTGACAGGTTAAAATATACACATAAAGTTCATTATGTTCCATGTAGACTAATTTCCTTAACGAAATTCTGTTAGAAGGAAAGCAAAGCAATTAGAAACACAAAATGTAAGTAAGTGTTTTTGTGACTTCGCTAACCTGCCACCGTTCCCTGAGTTTCTTTATGACATCTCCCTTCACTCAGGGTTTAGAGCAAAAGGCAGGCTTTTGCCCTGTACAGGGCTAAATAGAGCTAGGATGTGATGTCCTAGACAAAGGACAGGGCTGGGCAGGGCTCCCCTCAAGAATGGTAACATTTCCCAGGGAAAGTTCTTTGAAATGAATCAGAACTTCTTCACTGTTCTTGAGTACTAAAAACATTTTTTCCAGGAATATGTAGAGTTGAATTAACTGGGCTTCGGGCACATAACCACTATTGCAGCTGCCATTGGAATGCTGGGTTACTTTAAAAGCAGTTCCATAATGCCAGGTGTGGTAGCGCATGCCCATAATCCCGGCACTTGGGAGGCTGAGGCAGGAGGATTGTTGTGAGTTCGAGACCAGCCTGGGCTACAAAGTGAGCTCAAGGCCAGCATGAACTGCATATGAGACCCTGTCTCAACAAGACAAAAAAAAGAAAAAGTAATTCCATAGACTGGAATCAGCAGCTGGGTTGAATAACCATTTTAATATCCTTTCCCCCTATTGCACTAGACTTGATAAAATGTATGAATCACAAGCCATTTTGCAGGCTTTAATAGTTTATCCTGGTAGACACAGTGATGAATTCCTGTCCTACCTCCTTTCTTCTGAGGAAGAAAATACTCTGCCCCATTGTTCTGAGAATTGCGGGATGGAGATATGGCTGTTTATAGGAATTGAGCATCTGATACCCATGCCCACAGTTGAGATAACCCAGATCATTGCTCTGGTGATACCTCCCAGATGCCTCCTTGTGCCGAACCCTTGGATGCTGATCATCTTCACTCATTTGTTTAGGACAGCTGTCCAATAAATGTCACCACCTTTGTCCCCTATGCTGGCAGTTTTTGTAAAGGAGCCCAGAATGGAAGTTTTCTGTGCCTGGAGTGAGGCAAATTGATTAATAACTGTGGGAGGAGGGTGGGAGATGTTTAAGCCATCTGTCATCGGTAGCATCCTTTGTGGACAATAATAGGACCATGATTTCCAAGTGTCCTTCACTAACTTAAGGTGGGGGAAAAATTGTAAAGGCTGCAGGAATAAATCTGAATGGCATATTGTACATGTAGAAATTTGTGGTGTTCACTTTTTATCAGAACTAAATCCGGATTCTGGGGCTGGAGGACAGATAAAGCAGAAGTTGTTAATGGTTACGAAGCAAAGGTAAAAGGAAACTCTTAAAATAAGATTTAATATAGCTATTTAGCTTCTATGCAAATGAGGAGTCTGTTCAGATTTTTTTTTTCATGCATCTGTGCCATGAAGGTCCTCTGGGGAATGAGTATTGTCTGATGTGTGTCTCACTTGGATGTTTTATCTTATTTGACTTTCAGAAAATAGGATAGCATGTTCTGAGGAGGTCTGTAGTTGTGCCATAGAGAAACAATGTTGCAGAAAGAAATAAGTACAGAGAAGGTACAAGGTAGTCATTCCATTAAGTCTTTCAAAAGAAGAAAGAAAAAGGGTTAGATTTAGCATGCTTGTTAATTTTTTTCTTATAACTTAAATGACTTTAAAAAATATATACAGTTTCTTTTGTATTACTTTTTTATGTTTTAGCTCTTAAAGTTCTTTTTTTAATCAGCCAAATTGCAACCAGTAGACTCACAGCCCATTTACGTGACATCAGTGAGTTTAAAACATTACTGTAATAGCAGAGACAACTGTCTGTCCAATAACCTGGCATTTTGTCAGCTGGAAAGCTGTTTGCTGACCTTTCCTGAGTCTTGCAGTACAGTGGGGATTGATGGCTTGCAGGGTCCTTGGATGGCCTCTGAGTGAGCAAAGCTCACATCATACTCAGCAAAATGCATTTAGAAACAGTAGTTCTAGTGCTGAGTATGTTTTCTGCAGCTTTCAACATTGGGAACCCACTATGGCATAAACAGTTAATTTGTATTTAAGTTTCAGATCACTGTATTCCGATAACAGATGATCTCTTCTAGCAATTATAGTAGTTTTTTTGTCAGTAGAACATCTTTTCAATAGTGACTTACTGGTTTTCTCTGAACTTTACAGTTCTAGAGAACCTGTGTTCATGCATTCCTTCTCCTTCTGTCCAGCAGATGGCTGTCTGAATTAGTACTATTAGAAGATTACCACAGATGAGTGGAAGTACTGGAGACAGGGTTGGGTCTTCTAGTGCAATACAAGATAGGGTGAGAAACTTACAGAATATTTGTTTGAGACTATTTAGCAACAAGAAGGGCAGCTAGGAAGATGCAGCCTGTCACTGTTAGCTCCTTGGCATTAAACTGCTGATACATTTCTAAGCTGATAGTTTGTGTATTTTCTCTGAAGGATTCTAATGATTGTTAACCATTTCTCATTTTTATTTTGCTGGATATTTTTTTTCTTTCTTTCTTTCTTTTTTTTTTTTTTTTTTTTTTTTTTTTTTTTTTTTTTTTTTTTTTTTTTTTTTTTTTTTTTTTTTTTTTTTTTTTTTTTTTTTTTTTTTTTTTTTTTTTTTTTTTTTTTTTTTTTTTTTTTTTTTTTTTTTTTTTTTTTTTTTTTTTTTTTGCTTCAGCATTCTTGCTCGTGCTATGCTTATTTCTTGAGTTTTGATTCCCTGTGTCACTGTTTTCTTTTGCACACATCTCTCAAGGTTTACACAGTAAACAATGTGAGTGTGATAACCAAAATACGCACAGAACATCTTACTGAGGAGGAAAAAAAGAGATACAAAGGTAATCATCACTGCCTTCCACCTCTATTTTTTTCTTTTCTTTTTTCCTCTTCTATATTTTTAGGCTAAAGAGAGTCTTTCTCTGTTAAGTTTGGGATTAATGTGATTGGGACATGCTAATCTTAACCCTAACTTCTTATGATAAAGATTTCCTTAGAATGATTCATTCTTGGAGTGTTTCTCCATAGTTGGGTTCAACTGTAATTCAAACCATTCATGAGGGCTTGTTTATGTGTTCTACTGAACAATTGTTACATTCAACCAAGAAAGCAGATATGAATATTGGAGAACATTATCATTGGAATGAGTGATTTAGTCTAAATTGTTGTGATAAAAGATTTGAATAGAACTTGGGCTCTGAGCCAAAACATTGCCAGTATATAGTGGCCATATCCTGGCCCTGTCAGCTTTGTGGCATTGTGAAATTAGGAACTTGCTGTGCCTTAGTTTCCTCAGCAGTGAAATGGAAGTGATACCAGACCTTTCTTAGTGTAACTGACAGAATTACATGAGTTGCCATATGTAAACCATTAGAATAGTGCTTACAGTGTGTGGTAACCACTAGCACCATTACAGCTGTTAACATTGCTTCAGTTTGACAGATGAGGGAATTGAGGCCCGAGGCACACAGTAGTGAAGAGCCAAGATGAGGTTAGAATAGAGATCTGGCTCACTCCTAAATCTAGACCCCACAATTCTGTTTGAGTTTTTATAACTGTTCCTCTAGTTTAGAGATCCTAATAAAAAGTATTTGTAAGGGATAAATTAGCTTTTGTGGATGATTTTATCAGCCTGTCTCTAAATGTATTTTCTAATATTATTAGCTTGGATCACAAATTTTAAAAATATGATAAGGAACTTTTTCTATAGACACAAATAAGATGTAATATTAGACATTAAACTTTTCCCTATCTGTAGCGGACAGGAACCCACTGGAATCTCTGCTGGGAACTGTGGAACATCAGTTTGGTGCTCAAGGGGTAAGTTGAAGCCACATACTTGTAGTGTGGTGTAATGAAGAGAATGACCTTTGTGTCCTTCTGATAGCACTTAAGTGTATCAGAAGAAGGCCACTCTATCAGAAAAAGTTAGAGAACTCTCAAGTTGAAATTTGAGAATCTTTTGAAAAAGAATTAGTTGAGTGAGTGTGAAAATAAAGATTTTAGAGAGCTCATGGAAATCAGGTGAGATCTGAATAAACTAGAGATCTCTCTGTAAACATGAAATTTGAAAAGGATTCAGGACTCTGTATTGTAACTGAGCACTTTAACATTTTCTTACTTGATCCCTATGATAACTACATGCTCTTGGGACAAAGGATAAGGTCAATAAAATGAAGTTTCTTTTCTAGTGTCCAAGGTAGACAATGACAAGAGGTAGAACTTAAACTCCAAGTTTAAATCTCACACTTTCAAATTTTTCTTTTTTCTATAATTAGGGGACAAAAATGCAAAACAGAGTAGAGAAGTATTTTTAAATGAGGAAATACATTAGACTTGCTATGTGGTTTTAAAACAACTTTTTAGATATACTTGCTCCATGCAATAACTTTATTTTAAAGAGTTAGTGATTAGAATCTCCTGATCTATAGCTGGTTAACATGTCTACCTCAGAGACCAAGTGCCATAGGCCTCCACTTGTGAGCATCATTTGCCACTTCTGACTCTCCTGAGTTCTGGCTCAGCAGGACCTCACCACGGAGTTTGCCACCGCAAACAACCCCACAGCTATCACACCTGATGAGTATTTCGATGAAGACTTCGATCTGAAAGACAGGGACATCGGGAGGCCAAAAGAACTGACAATTAGAACACAAAAGTAAGAGCTAGTTGGCTGTCATTTTCAATTTATGGATTATTTCAGAAGTTATGCTATTTTATGGTATTAGGGTCAGTCATTCCTGTCCCTCCCCACTTTTGGGTAATGGGAATTGAACTAAGGACCTTGTGCTTGCCAGGCAGGTGCTGTGCCACTGAGCTATGTCCCCAGTCCCCCTGTCCCTTTCTTTAAGAAGAAGTTTTAAATTACTTTATCTGATGAAAGCCACAGTAAATTGCCCTTCTGATTAACCCTTTTCAAATAGTATATAGATGAGATATAGAATTCTTTTTTATTTTCATTCTTTTACCACTGAGAAGTCTTGACCAATCAAATGAAATGGTTCATCAAGCTGGACATGGTGGCGCTCGCCTTTAATCCCAGCACTTGGGAGGCTGAGGTAGGTGGAGCGTTGTGAGTTCGAGGCCGGCTTGGGCTACAGCGTGAGTGCAAGGCCGGCCTGAGCTACATAGTGCGACCCTGCCTCAAAAAACCAGGGCCTGGAGTTTGGCTCAGTGCCTTAAGCACCTGCCCTGGCAGGCGCGAGGCTGTGGGTTCAATCCCCGGTGCTGAAAAAAAAAAAAAAAAAAAACTAGGGCCAGGAGTTTGGCTCAGCGGCTTAAGCGCCTGCCTGGTAGGTGCGAAATTGTGAGTTCGATCCACGGTGCCACAAAAACAAAAACAAATAAACAAAAAAAGAAATGGTTTCCATCAGCTATCAGTTTCTTAGTGTTTCCTGCCAGGTAATGCTGTTGCAGGGCTTGGTTGTAATCCAGGCCATTTATCCAGTTGTCAGATTTCAGGGTGACCTAAATTTCTTGTGTCAGTTCTTTAATAGTTACTAACTAAGAGATACAGTAAAGGGGACTAGTATGGAGTAAGAAGGCTGTTGTTAGCCAGCCTTACATATAACAGGAATCTACGGTCCCCATCTTTTCTTGGTCTAATCCTGCAGGTTTAAAGCAATGCTGTGGATGTGTGAAGAGTTTCCCCTCTCCCTCGTGGAACAGGTCATTCCCATAATTGACCTCATGGCTCGAACTAGTGCTCATTTTGCAAGACTGAGAGATTTCATCAAACTGGAATTCCCACCTGGATTTCCTGTCAAAATAGGTACCATTAAATAAAACATAGCAGCAGTACAAATTGCATTCATTGCTATGAGCAACAGAATATGCTTTATGAAATTGCAGCTCATGAGGCACAAGGTGTCATACAGTAAACACAATGGAAAAGATCAGAATTATCCTGTGATTTGATTTGATTTAAAGGAGTATCATGATCTTGGTTCATTTTGCATATCAAAATTAAGAGATCTCCAGCCATGAGTTCTGTTTATAGATGGTGCTGACAGAAGTAAAAAGCCATGAAAGTATGACATATTCATTATTTTAATGTCAAACCTTACCCTAAGTAAAACTTCAGTAAGATATTTAAGGAAGCCAGTTGACATCAACATCTTTTGTTATATAAATTTATTTTCTGAACTAGTATGCATAATGCTATTTTGTTATTCATGAGAATTTTTAATTTCGAATAGTTGTATGTTTATGGCACTTGAATGCAGGCTCAATCACTTAATTACTGTGATCTAGAAGAAAAGGCTTAAGTCTGAATTTGCCTCTCAGTTTTCCCTTTTATACACTGAAGGACATTATGAGGATTAAATTAAATCATACTGATAAAAAGTATTTGGCATAGCACCAGCTTAGTAAGCACTCAGTAAATGATTACTATTATTATTGTTCTTAGTAAAGCTTATTTATAAAAGCTTTTATTTTGTTAGAAATTCCCTTATTTCATGTCTTAAATGCACGGATTACATTTGGAAATGTTAATGGCTGCAGTACTGCTGAAGAAACTGTATCTCAAAACATGGAAGGAACCCAGGCTGATTCAGGTAAAAAACAAAAACGTTGAGCTTTGTGACGTAAGAATAGCAATTCGTATATTCAATCATTGCGCTAATTTTCCAGTTTGAAATTGAGGTATCTTATGAAGTAAGTTTTTGTGTTACATTAGAAAATTTTAGATTTAGTTTAGATTAAATGAGAAAACAACTTGTAAAGTCTGTGGTGTCACTTGTATTGGAAAGCATATTCTTATACATCACCTCTGTTGAGTGTAACATACATGTATGCAAATGGTCTAATTTTAACTATAATAAGGCAATGCAGTTTAACAAATAGATGCATCTGTCAAGACAGCATTTCTAGATACTTCCAAATTTCTTCATGTTCCTTTGCTATCCATCCTGTTCATATATTTGGATTCCATTTTAAATGGATTTATTTTCCAGCAATCAGTACATAGCAATATAACAGATTTTTGTATACATCTGATAGTTTTTTTATACAGTCCCTAAGATTTTTTACTTACATGATTGTATGATCTGTAAATCAATACAATTTTAATTCTCCCTTGGAAGTTATTTAAGCCTTGTACTTTTCTTGCTTTATTAATCTGTCTAGGACCTCAAGTATAATGTTGAATGAGAGTAGGAAGAATGGATGTCATTGCCTTGTTCCTGACTTTTATTTATTTATTTATTTATTTGGTGCTGGGGATTGAACCCAGGGCCTCATACATACTGGCCAAGTGCTCTACCACTGAGCTATATCCCAGCCCTCTTGTTCCTGATTTTACACTTCATCATTAAGTATGATGTTAGATACAGATTCTTTGTAAATGTCCTTCATTATATTGAGGAGACTCTTCCTTCATGCTCCTATTTGTTGGGTTTTTTTCTTTTTGGTTGTTTTGCTTGTTCTTTCGTGATGCTGGGGATCAAACCCATTGTTGGGAGTTTTTATCATTTTTAAATATTGATTTTTTTTTTTTTTGGTACTGGAAATTGAACTCAGGATCTTGCACTTGCCAGGCAGGCACTTGTTAAGTATTGAGTTTTGTCAACTGGTTTTTGCACAACTACAAGATGGTGATAATGGTTTTCTTCCTTTCAGTTTACCAGTATGATTAATTAAAAGGTAATACTTTAGTGTATGTAAATTAAAACTTCAAATAAAAAAATTTGAATTGCTGGGCATGGTGGCACATTCCTGTAATCCCAGTGCTTGTGAGGCTAAGGTGGGAGAATCACTGAAAGTTTGAGGCCAGCCTGTACTATATAATGAGACCCTGTCTCAGAAAAACCAAAAGAAAAAAAAATTAGAATCAACAGTAATATACAACTTTGCAACAGCAAGCAGAAACACCGAAACAACACCGAGGATTTGGAGGCAGATTTATTTAACGTGGAACAGGCACTGAGGGAATCATTTGTCCCTCAAAATGTCAGGCCCCAAAGGCTTAGGAAGAGAGGTTTTTATGGAGTTGGTTGCAAGGGTAAGTACAGAGGTAGAGTACTTGGCAGTCTTTGATCTGTGCTTACAATATGCAGCATAGTGACCACCTATGCATCAGTGACCAGCCTTTTATAGGAAACAGAAGTAACAGGATGTGTAACAGGAATTATTACCTGAGCAACTAACAGACTGGCTGCCAGGCATTTTCTGTTACAATTTTACACTCCAATGTGGCAACAAAGTTGAATAGTACTATACATTCATGTGTAGCAAAGGAACATCATCTACTCTTGGTTGGAAAAGTAATTGGTATAATTTCTTGAAAAAAATTGGCATTACTTAGTAAGTTGAAGATTGTACATTGTACCTAGCAATTTCTATGTTTGTACCCCAGAGAAATGTATGCATGTAAGTATAGGGAGAACCCAATAATGAATAGTAACATTGTTCATAATAGCAAAACTCTAGAAAGTAGCCACTTGTCCTGAGATCATAGAATTACTAATCGTTTTACATTAATACAGTGAAATAATTTGCAGTAGTGAAAATACTCCAGTGTATCAAAATTGGTAAATCTCAAAAAGAATGTTAAATGGGAAAAAAAATCTAATTTGAAGAATAAATTTCATACAAGTCCATTTATATAAAGTTACAAAATGGGCTAAACATTTTTCAGTTTATGCATATGTGGCAAAATTCCAGAGAAGAGCTAAATAGTAAAAACCAATATTTTTAATTATGTGTTTACCTGTGGAGAAAAAGAAAGGAGATACTGGTAAGAAGGGGTGTGGTATTGGTAATGTTTTGTGTGTTTGCCTAGAAGAAAGATACACAGGCATTTTATCACTACTGTATTTTAAGTGTGAAGATACCTTATATGCTCACATATTTACTGTATTTTATAAAAAGGGAAAAATTGGTATATGACTGTGTATGTATGCACGTACTCACCCACATCAGTACACACCGATGTATATCAGTCTTCAAATAATACAAATAAAAACTGGCTACCTTTGGTGTTTGGAATAGATTTGGCATAGGGAGAGAAATCTTCATTTTTCATTATATTTTTGACCGTGTGTTAGTTTCTTTCACTAAGAAAATCAAAGCACCAAGAAAAAAACCTGTGTTCTGGTACTTTTTACTGTCTGGATTATTCTCAGAATTCTCACATAATACGATTATGACCACTTTGATTTTTTTTTTTTTTTAATACTGGGAATTGAACCCATGGCATATATTACTGAGCCACATCTCCAGACCTTTTTTAATTTAAGACAAGTTCTTGATAAATTACCCAGGTATACCTCAATTTGCAGTCTTCCTGCCTAAGCCTCCCCAGCAGCTGGATTTATGGGTCCATGCCTGGCTGGTTTACAGCCAACTTGGGCAACATTGTGAGATCCTGTGTCACAAAGGCAGCGAGGAGGAAGACTGGGGATGTAGCTCAGTGTTACAGCATTTGTGTATCATGCAGCAGACCAGTGGTGGTGACCCTATGGCATGGGTGCTACAGTGGGCTCTTTGTATCATTGAAAGCTCTAAAAGGTTCGCCATCACTGCACTAGACCCTAGGTTCAATTTCCAGCATACCAAAACAAAACAAAACAAAAAGTTGAAAGTGAAAATTTATTATAATTAGATCAGATCCTGTTGTCTTTTGTGTTTCAGCTTCCCAGCTCACAAACTTTGAGGTTGATCAATCTGTGTTTGAAATTCCCGAGTCTTACCATGTTCAAGACAATGGAAGAAATGTGCATTTGCAAGATGAAGATTATGAGATAATGCAGTTTGCCATCCAGCAGAGCTTACTGGAGTCCAGCAGGAACCAAGTACGTCTGTCAGAATAAACAGCAGGGCTTGGGAAGTGTCACCCTCTGATTTGGCCTGTTTTTAGACAACCAAAGGCATACTCTAAATAACAAGCTTGGTACATTCGTGGTATTTACATAGATCATTTTATATTTTATGTACCTGGACTCTTACAAAAACTTACTATATTAAGAGACCATCTGCATGACCCCACTTAGTATCATTCACAAGGTATCTTAAGACAGACTTTCTTTTTCTTTATGTTCACCCATGGAGCTAATAAGTGTGTATTTTTTGAGGTGTGCTTTATCATTTTCTACTACTGAAGTAGTAATTTCAGGCTAATTTACACTATCAAGGTTTTCCTAAATATTTACAAATGTTAGTAGTCTTAGAGGAAGGTAGTGCTGTGGACTTTAGCTCCCTCCCTCCCCAAGGAAGACCAGACATCATGTGAGATGAAAATGGTTGTTGATTCTATGTACAACTTTTTTTCTTTGTTTTGTTTTTTGAGATAGGTCTCACTGTATAGTTCAGGCTGATCTTGAATTCACTATGCAGCCCAGGGTGGCCTCGAACTTGCAGTAATCCTCCTGTGTCAGCCTCCCAAGTGCAATCCTCTTGTCTCAGCCTCCTAAGTGCTGGGATTACAAGCATACACCACCATATACAGCTTGTAAAAATTCTTTTATTCAAATACTGTTTTGTTGCAAGGACCATCACCTCCTTAAACTGAGTGTCTACCAAAAAAGTAGAGCTAAGACAGGACAGACCTGGATAGTTGCCTAAATGGTTATCCTTCCAGACCCCACCTGGCTACAACAGTCTGAGGCTTGAGGTCTACCTCCCCACCATACACTTCTCCTGTCCCCTCTCGTCTTTGGCACTCAGCTCTGCTCCAGTGTGTCTGGTTTGCTTTCTCTACCCTCTGGTGTCCTTGGTGGCTGCTGTCCATTTCTTTGGTCACTAGTTTCCTCTTTCCCTCCATTGCTCATTCAATAGGTGTTTGCAGAATGTTCTAGAAATTCTCTGGTGAAGCAGTCCCTACCCTTCCTTCATGAGACAGCTAAGCTTTGAGAATAGCACCCACCTTCCAACAGCGCCACTCTCTCAAACTTTTTACTTTCCAGTTTTATCCTTAAGTCTTGGAGCTTGAGTAATGTGAGTCACCTTCCTTTACAACCCCCGACACCACCACAGACCCACTCGCAGACCCAGGCAGTTTTCTGAGGCTGCTGGCCCAAAGGCCAGACTCCATGGTAGGTATATTCCCTTTGGGATTCCTCAAAACATTACTGTCAACCCAGTACTCTTCCTTTCATGTGTAAGTGAGCTTATCTTATTCCCCCAAATCTATGTAAACCTTGTGGACCATAAGTTTCGACAAGGTGAGTAGTCAGAGCTCAAGATGACAAATACTGAATCATTTTATTCCCCAAGGTTAGCTGTTTTCAACAGAGTGATTATGTGTGAAGTAGGTGGTGGCCATGAGTTAGGGTATATACCTATATACTCTAGATCAATGGTAGTGAACCTACAGCATATGTACCACAGCAGGCTGTTTGTTATTATTATTTTTTTTTTTTTGCGGCACCGGGGATTGAACTCACAGCCTTGCGCCTGCCAGGGCAGGTGCTTAAGCCACTGAGCCAAACTCCCGGCCCTGGTTTTTTTTGAGGCAGGGTCACACTATGTAGCTCAGGTCGGCCTTGCTCCGCGTTGTAGCCCAAGCCGGCCTCGAACTCACAATGCTCCGCCTACCTCAGCCTCCCGAGTGCTGGGATTAAAGGAGTGCGCCACCACGCCAGGCTTGTTTGTTATTATTGAAAGCTCTAAAAGGTTTGCCATCACTGCCCTATAAATATGACCTGAAATTTAGGGATCGTTTTCAGGGTAACTTAATTCCTTATTAGTTGGCATATTTGTTTGTTGTTTTTATGACAGGGTCTCGCTGTGTAGTTCAGGCTGGCCTTGAACTCACTATGTAACCCAGGCTGGCCAGCTGTGATCCTACTTTCTCAATCTCCCAAGTGCTGGGATTATAGGTGTGCATCACCACACCTAGGTCCTAAGTTCCTATTAGTGTTTTGCGCAGCACTGTCAATAATATGCATGTGAATATTAATTTTGTCCTTGCTGATTTCATTTCCTTATCAGTGTGGCAACAGTGTCTTCTATTCATGTATATCACTTTCCTTTTCACTAGGAACTTTCAGGACCAGCTTCGAATGGAGGGATCAGCCCAACACACAGCTATGAAGTCCAGTATGAGAGGTAATTGATGTGACTTTTGATGATGTGCAGACATGTGGTACACTAAGGGGACAGATGTAAGTGATTAGCTCTCCTCCTCGCTCTTGTGTCAGTTACTCATTAAACTAGGTCTAACCTCTTGATAGTGTGTGTCCAAGAAGGGGTGACAGAAGTGCTGCATGCAGAACAACTGATGAAGAACCTAGGTTTTACCTGTGAACTTGCAGCCTCATCACTGAGTAGATCTCTGAACATTGAGTTTTTCCACACATATGCAGCATCTACACTGCCCCCCCAGGGTAAACAGTATTGTGCATATAAAGTGCATGGCACAGTGTGCATTTGGTAAGTAGCTAAGAAGTGCAATTACTAGAGCCAGGTGAGGTGATGCACACCTGTAGTCCGGCACTCAAGAGGCTGAAGCGGGAGGATCATCACAAGTTCAAGGCCGGCCTAAACTACACAGCAAGACCCTATCTCAAAAAAAGAAAAAAACAAAAAAAAAGAAAAGAAAAGAAAATGCAGTTGCTGCTGTCACCATGATGCCAATAGTAATGACTATCTCTTTTCTTCCTGTTTTCCAACCAGGGCAATCCAGGAGAGCCTCCTCACCAGCACTGAAGGTCTGTGCTCGGGTGCCCTGAGTGAAACAGGCCGTTTTGATAGCGACTTGCAGCTGGCCATTGAGCTCTCTGCCAAAGAGCTGGAAGAGCGGGAGCTCCGGCTCCAGGAGGAGGAGGCTGAGCTCCAGCAAGTCTTACAGCTGTCACTCACTGAGAAATAGACTTTTCTGCCTACAGGCTGCACAAAGCAGAGGCCCTGGGCTGCATACGAGTGCTATGTCAATTGAAGCCCTGGCGCTGAGGGCCTACCCTTGGTGCAGATGGCAGCTGCCCCTTCTTTCCACAGAGGTGCAAGACCAGGGACACCCAGGCCCATCCAGATGCTCCCGAGAATGGAGAAGAAGGGGATTGGCAGGTCCCATCTCCAGGCTCAGGGGAGGAGAGCATCATCACTTTCCATTAACTGTATAGGCTTGCAGGTCACATTTTTACTACCAGCTTTAGACAAAAACCCCAATGCCCGCAGGTTTGTAGATACATTTTTATCAAGGAGTGATAACAAGACAAGTTATTGCAGAGTCAGGGTGCTTTTATACATGAGAGCAGCAGCAGCAGCAGCAGCAGCCTTTGTAGAATGGTTTAGGAATTTAAGACCTTGTACTGTTCACCAAAGAAATGGGTTGTGCCGATCTACTCTTTATTTTTACCTTTATATAGGATTTCTAGAACATTGTCATTATTCCTCCTCCACCTCCACCTTATTCCATTCCTTCCACTCCCCAGCTACAGTTAAAGAGGAGATATATACAGGATCTATTTTAGATTGTGGTTAACTATTTGCATCAAATTAAGATATACAAATGACCACGGATGTTGCCTTAGCCTTAAAAAATTATTAATAGTTTCAAACCACCTTACTCCATATATTGCGAGATCCAATTTGAATTTGTAGAGGCTGATCCTCTGCAAGCAGGATCCTCCAGGCTAAACCTAAGGCAGCTAATCCTGTCCCTGAAGGAGCAGATAGGGGAACCCATGACTCATTCAAGTGGGCAAGCTGGCCACAACATTGAACCAAACCAAACCTGTGTTCAGTACCTGCTCCAGTGAAGGATTTCTATGAAGGAGCCTAGGAAGACCTAGCTGCGTGTTCTAGTTTCACATGAGAGAAAGGGGTGGATTTGAAATTAGAAAGGGAACTAACATGGAGCTCAGTGGCACTTCATTCAAAAGGGAAAGTGATATTCCATGTTGCTTTTTAGAGTTCAAATCAACATCTTTCTGGATAAATATATTTTTTAACAGAATCTTTTTATTATTTTTAAAAGATAAAATAACTATTCCCATCAGTAGCAATACAAGGTTATACATTTTAACCAGATTTTCTCAGGCCTTTTTTGGATACCTTTAGTAGTTAACTATTTTGTCTAACCCTCCTGTAAATACTTATTACATAACAGACCCCTGGGAATACAGCGAGGGTCCCTCGTACTCATTCCCATAGGCTGCACTGAAATAACCTGGTAAATGATATCCTCCTCTGTTTCACACCTGTTTCCTGTTATACTTCTTTTGGAATAGGGAGAGAAACATAAACTACTGTCCCAGTTAATGTCTGTATCATACAGTTAGCATTGCCAGTAAAACATTCTTAGACACGAAGAACTGTGCTTTTGATTCCATATAGCCATCTGCCTTTTTTTGTTATGGTCTGACCAAAATTCTGTATACAAGAGGCCAGTATAGGCAAAAATCACACTTTTATATGCAGCTTGGCATTTTGTTTACTTGGCATTTACTATAAGTGAAGTCCCTTGGGGAATGGCTGCAGGTAGGCCACAATGTTTACTCACTAAGGTAAATCATAGGTAATTTCTATGTTTGCATTCCATTGCTCTGCTTCCTGAGGTCTACAACTTTGTCCCAGGAAGTTACTTAAAAAGGGACTGACCATCATGTCAACCTGACACAGCGTTTTTCATGTGTTTTCTCTTAAAATGCAAATAAAGACTGCTTCCGTAGAGGGTGCTCTATACACTGTATCCTGGACAGTATGAGTCTTGTCTCTTTGCACATTATTTTCTATTTACAAGTGCCAGCACTTTGCTCAGTTGTGTAAATAGTTATAAGATGGCATATTTATGTTAGCCTACCTGCCCAAATTACACAGTACACACCATGCAACTTGTTCCAAAGTGTCCAGTGTTGGGCTACTGAAGACACCTCTGCAGATATGCACTGGCTCTTATGGAGGAAGGCAGCCAAGTACAACCTCAGCTCTGAGTGAACATGTACTCTCCTTTGAAGCCAAGATGATAATAAGGGCTTACAAACTCATCCTACATCTAAATAAGTTGGTATTATAACAGAAAAGGAAGTTGTCAGCAAAAGTTTTGAGTTCCAGAAATGAGGCTCTGGCACATGGGAACATGTGAAAAGTTGCTTTGCTCTTTTTTTGCAGGGGGGGTAAGAATACTCCGAGCCACAAGAATACTATGCAGAAAACTTTTGAGGTTAAGAGGTATGGCATCTACAGGTGATTTAACTAACAAGTGAAATCTTATTTTTTTTAACCTTAAGGTTCATTTGAGCTTTAATTGAGCTTTGAGCAGTAGGAACTAAGTACGACAAAATGGCTAAGCTGTTCCATTCTGTAAGCAAACTTGTCACACCATACATAATGTGAGGATTCAAGGAAATAGAAGTCTGCTCTAAATGATGACAAGAAACAGAAATTTCCCACTCTCCTGCTGAACACATAGATAACATCAAGAAGGGTGAATAGGATGATGGGAAGTTTTTCTTCTTTCTTTACAGTACTGGGGATTGAATCCAGGCAGTGTGCAAGCTGGGCCAGTGCTCTACCCCTGAGCTGTATGTTTAGCCCAGACTGGAAATTTCAGGTGACTCTGTTGGGAGTTCAAAGCCTCACCCAGATTTATGTCTAGAAATATATGTGAGCCGGGCGTGGTGGCACTCGCCTTTACTCCCAGCACTCGGGAGGCTGAGGTAGGCAGAGCATTGTGAGTTTGAGGCCAGCCTGAACTACATAGTGCAATCCTGTCTCAAAAAACTAGGGCCTGGAGTTTGGCTCAGCAGCTTAGTGCATGCCTGACAGGCGTGAGGTTGTGAGTTTGATCCCTGGTGCCACAAAAAAAAAAAAAAAAAAAAAAAAGGAAATATATGTGGGTTTAAGATTGAGGTCCAGCTGGATGTAATGTGCAATATAATATACAGTAATATAATATGCTAAGAGTGCTCCAGAGCCCCCAGATTTCATGCAGTACTAGGAGACTTCTTAAGAGTTTAGTGTTTTCTAACATAACTCATTTCATCTAATTGCTGCAGGTTAATTACATGTGTTCATCTCTCTGCTCAGGTAGTATGGTTTGGTTATAAGGTCTAGGGTTTAATCACCTCCTCATATCCCTCCAAAGAAGGCCAGGAAGATAGCCACTTGAAGTACTAGTTGGCCAATTTTTGGTATAGTCTTTATACAGCCCTCTGTAATAAGCCTCTTTCCACAAAGATTATTCTATTGTACTCTAGTTTGAATTTTTATATGGAACAGATGGTAAAACTGGAGCAAAGGTTTAGACTGGGTTTTGGATTTGTATACAGAATAGCTATAGTAAAGCTGTTTCAGAAAAGTGGAACATGAGTCAACCATGGCTTATATTACTGACCAAGTCACAAGTTTTATGGGCTTGGCAAGTTTTTACTGTTTCCTTTAAAATCCTAGAGATGTGGTGGTACACGCCTATAATCCCAACGCTCAGGCTAAGGCAAGAGGATCCCTGTGAGTTCAAGGCCAGCCTTCCCCACATAGTGAGACCCTGTCTCAAATCACAAACAAAATAACCGTGAACCTCTATGGACAGTCCACATGGGGTGAATACTTTACATTTCTATCATTTTTTTCACTTCACTGTATCTGCACAACAATTAGAGTATATATCACAATTTCATAGATGAGAAAACGGAAGCTCTAGAGAAGTTAAGTCTGTTAATAATTGGAAACAGAGCTGGGCGTGGTGGCGCACGCCTTTAATCCCAGCACTTGGGAGGCTGAGGTAGGAGGAGCGTTGTGAGTTCGAGGCCGGCTTGGGCTACAACGCGAGCGCAAGGCCGGCCTGAACTACACAGTGCAACCCTGCCTCAAAAAAACCAGGGTCGGGAGTTTGGCTCAGTGACTTAAGCGCCTGTCTGGCAGGCGCAAGGTTGTGAGTTCAATCCCTGGCACCGCAAAAAAAAAAAAAAAAAAAAAAAAAAATTGGAAACAGGAACAGAACCCAGGTCAGAAGGCCAACAGTTCGACATGGCTCAGTTTTCTGATATCAGTACCTTGTCTAGTGGCAATCGTATTATTTCACATATAATTTGAAATTCCACTTCACAGTGCTTAAGAAATGACATTTAAATTTTTTTAAAAGATTAGATCAGCTTTAAACACATATCCCCATATTTTACACACTAGGAAATAATTACTAGGTATAAAACCCTATATATTGAATTTTATTTTTAATTGAAGTTTTGCTCAAATGCACAGAACAGTGAAAATTTTAATGGCTCAATGTTTCAAGCTTACAAATGAAATCCTTGGGTCAAATAGTTATAGTAGACCTCATCAGTTACTTCACATTGAATGCAGGTTGTTAAAAATCAGTGCTGTGCTTTAGAGGAGCATAAGAAGCATTTCAATTTCATAACAAAAACTTAGCACCTTTAAAATAATTACTAACAACTTGTTAAATATGACAGTTACCATTTCAACAAGGGAAAAAATAATCCAGTTTACCAACAGTGCAAACTAACAGCAGCATTTTCAAAGTTGAAATTAAATTTGTGTAAACACACCAGCCCGCACAGTGCACATGTATTTCTTAGTTGAGCCCTTCATATTCAGGGCTGAGAAAGGGATCCTGCTGAGTCTCTCAGCTTCCCGATCTGAAAACTACCACAAGTTTTAAGCCACGGACTGCATAAACCAAAATACAGCACAAGGCAGATAAATGCTTGAGTAGGACAGAGCCCTTGCCCTGATGGGCCAACCAGGAACATTTCCAGGGCAACCCTGGAATCTTCGGGCTAAGGGTTCACCTGGTACGAGGCCTGCCTGATGCAACGCTGACATCAGTGGCAGCATCTGAGAATAGAGCCAGGTGCAGGGGAGGAATGCTTTGCAATCAGGACATTCTAGGTCAGTGATGGCAACCTTTCAGAACTTTCAACGATACAGCCCGCTGCAGCACACCATTCTAGGTCAACTCAGTACAATAAAAACCTATCCTTCTTAATCCACTATGACTGAATGGCTCTAAAGCAGGGAATGTCTACATGTTAAGCCTGCCTCTTTCTACTTGAAGCATTAATGACTAGACCTTTCCAGTGTGGTTCCTACAGTCACAAGGTTAGAATGTTGTTTCTCATGAACATTCCATCTTTACACTAAACTTGGAGTTCAGGCCTTAAAATATAGCCAAACAAAAAGAAACACTGATAAGCAGACTCAGCAGCCAGTTATCTGCATTATGATGTTAGGAAAATATCATTTGCTAGTAGATGTTTCTCCTAAATCACTTAGCATTTACCAACTGTCCAGACCGAAGGTCATTTCTGAGTAGGAAAGTTCTGATTCCAACTTCTCCATTGGCCCACATGCATCATAACTTATTGTTTCCAAAAACTTGTGGCAGAACTTGCTTGGCTGTCACCGACGCCGAATGGGCTTGTAGACACAAAATGCCATGAGGATGACTGTCACAAGCAGAATGCTGAAAATGGTTCCCATCAACACTGTAAAGGGAAAACAGGTTATGTAATGGCAGCTCCAGGTTCTGTAATTCATCTATCTGCTGACAATGATTTACCAACTGCCATCTGCTGCTAGGCACTCTGCCAGGTACAGGGGAAATAGTTGTGAACAGACCCCATCTCAAGTTATCTGCATGTACATGGGGGAACAAAATATAGACAGATAAGAGCCTTTCAAACAACTTGATGTCAGTGGTGGTATTCCTGTAATCTCAGCTACTTGGGAGGCTGATGCAAGAGGATCACAGGTTCAAGTCCAGCCTGGGAAATTTACTTAGCAAGACCCTATCTCAAACTAAAATACAAAGGGCAGGAGATACAGTTTAGCACACTAGGCTTAATTGCAGTAAGCAAAGAAAAAAAAAAAATAACCAGGCATGGTGGCACAGGCCTTTAATCCCAGCACTTGGGAGGCTGAGGTAGGAGAAGTGTAGTGAGTTCGAGGCCAGCTTGGGCTACAACGTGAGTACAAGGCCAGTCTGAGCTACATAATGCGACCCTGCCTCAAAAACCTAGGGCTGGGAGTTTGGCTCAGTGGCTTAAGCACCTGTCTGGCAAGCACGAGGTTGTGAGTTTGATCCCCAGTGCTGCAAAAAAAAAAAAAAAAAAAAGAAAAAACACTAATGTGATGGTGATGGGAGAAGGCTGGGTGACAGTAGACGGGAGGGGCAGCTAAACACACATACAAGTTGAGCCCTTAATGAAAGGATGAAACAAAGCTGCAGTCCTGAGTGGAAAAGGCCCTAAGGCCAGAATAATCGAGCAGGAAGGACTGAGGGAGGAGGAAGGAAGGAAAGGAGAGGCAGGAGAAGAGGCCAGACAGGAAGGCTGGAGCCAGTCTGTGCAAGGCACTGGCAACTGTGAAGGAAACACGGATTTTTACCCCTAAATTTACAGAGAAGCCACTGGAGGTATAGGCACGTGTAAGCAAGGAATTTAGTTGGAAAAAAAGACTCTTCGCCTGCTGTGTGGAGAACCATCTGATTATAGATAGATAAAAATAGAGGCAGTGAGCCCAACTACATCTATAAATCCCCTAACAAAACATGGTGTTTCAATGAAGAAAGTTATTTTAGGTGCTAGGTAAGTCTAGTCTCTCTCTCTCTCTCTCTCTCTCTCTCTCTCTTTTCCTTTTCTTTTTGTTTGCTTTTTGAGACAGGAGGTCGTTATGTAGTTCAGGCTGGCTTTGAACTCACTTTGTAGCTTAGGCTGGCCTCAAACTTGCAGCAATCCTCCTGCCTCAGCCTCTTGAGTGCTACGATTACAGGCCTGCGCTACCACGCTTGGCTCTCTAGATGAGTCTTGACAAAGGCTTCCTGACCAGAGAGACAACTAACTTCACAAATCTATTATGTTTGGGAGAGTAAAGTTCACATCTAAAAATTCTAAGGTGCTCAGGTGAGAAATGGGAGGGATCTACAACCATGATCTACAACTCACGACCAAGGTGTTGGCAATAAGGACCTGGGCCTTAAACTGATGGAACTCTCCACCTGCCAGAAAGTTTATTCAACAGTAGCTATGATGTGCAATCTTGTTTCTGTGACTCATTTGAGAGTTCTTGGGAGGCATCCAAAATGCCTATATCTTTGATAAGCAAACGCATGTATGCAAGTATGTTGGCCCATTTGAGGTTCCAGTTGAGGCCTAACCGTTGTTTTCTAATCTGATTGCTGTTTCTCTGAAAAACCAAGATTTGGCCATAATTTTTTTTAATCAGTAATTTCAGAGTATCTATTATTCACTCCTCCCTCCAGCATTCACACTTAAACTAGTTATTATATGGAAAGATCATCTTTTTTTAGTGAGTGGGAGAGGACAAGTAGAAAAGGTGACAAAGACAATGTGTCATAACTCCAAAAGGCCAGAAGTAATTTTAAGGTCATGTTAAACAAAACCTGCAATATACATGAGCTAAATGTCTTATCTCAAAATAGCCCTTGTTAACCTGCCCTTGTTTTCAAATGTCTTGAATACTGAGTTTCTAAAGTTCTGACTATACCTGAACTTGGTTGTCTTGTTGTAGTTAAACCATTTTCATGCATTTGGCAAGGGCTTAAAACAAAACTCCCACAAGAAGCTGAGGCAGAAGGATCACAAGTTTAAGCTTAACCTGGGCACCTTGTAAGACCCTGCCTCAAAATAAAAAATAAAGGGCTGAGAATAAAGTTCAGTGGGAAAGCCCCAGGTTCAATCTCCATTACTGCAAGACAAAACATTCCCAAAACAAAAATTCTGAGGAAGAAATGAGGGAGATGGAAATTTACTTTTGTTTTTTTTTTTTTTTGGTACTGGGGATCAAACTCATGACCTAGTGTTAGGCAGGCACTTATGGGAAATTCACTTTTAAAAAACCTTAAAATTGTGTCATTACAAACACAAATCCATTTAGATTGCCAACAATTTGGACCTTGATCATCTTTTTACCTTTCCCGGCATTTTGCAGGTAGCATCAATTGCCAGGTTGGTAGGCCCAGGCATAACTTTGTAAGATTATTTCAGTCCACCTTTATGGTCACTTGCCATCATTAAGCCTCATTTTCTGCACCCATAAAATGGAACAAATGAAACCCACCTAAGAAGGTTTCCTTGAGGCCTAACTATGATTACCTTCAACAGTGTTCAGGGCAGACGTGGTGGTGCACACCCATAATCCCAGCACTTGGGAGACTGAGGTAGGAGGACCACTGTGAGTTTCAGGCAAGCCTAGGCTACACAAGAAATTCAAGGCTGGCCTGAACTACATAGTGAGACCCTGTCTCAAAGAAAAAAAAAAGGGTTCAACAAAGCAGTACACATATAATAAATACATGATAAATAAGTGCTGCTAGTATGGCCAAGACAGGAAAAGCATGGCATAGTGGCCAAGGGTTAAGGGTTTAGGGTCGAACCATCTAGGTTTCCATGTATTTACAGGCTACGTCACCTGACACAGGTCACCCAATCTGTTTCCTTCTCTAAAAAATAGAGATAAAAGTATATACCTCATATGCCTGCCTAGGTCTGTGCTTTTCAAACTTTCAGGGCAGAGGACTGGTTTTTACAGTTTCTAGTCTGTTCAAGACCACAACATAGCCCTTCTGTGCTTGCCTATTCAGCAGCTCCCTTCATCTACAAAGCATCCCAGTTCACCGACACCTGCTTGGATTGTTGCAATGTCACCTTGTTAATTTTTGAAACACTCTCAATTTCTTAAGACACCTTTTGCAGAAAACATCCAGATTGCAGACCACCCTGTAAATAGTGCTGTTCTACTGCAGTGGTCTCAAAACCATGACAATTTGTACCTCAAAGAAACTGACAATGTGTGCAGTCATTTTATCTCTGCTAGCAGAGGGCAGTGCTATGGTACATAGCGAGTAAAGTGAATGGTGCTGCTAAACATCCTACATTGCTCAGGATTGCCCCCCCCCACACACATCTGAGAAAAAACCCACCTGATCCAAAACGTCAGTAATATCCAAGTTGAGAAACCCTGTTCTAACCAGAATAATGTGTGGAAGTTACAAAGCAAACGATCTACACATAGCAGGCACTGAGCTAAGGTACAGTCAAGCCAACCCAGAGATATGACTATGTGGCTGTTTTGTATATCTATGGACTTACCAGTGAGGTACAGAGAGGGAGCACTTTGGCAACACACAATGCAGATTCATAGAGAAGTTTACCAAGCTTTCAGGGCTCCTTCCAAAGTCATGCACTCGTATATACACGCGTGTAGGTGTATGTGTATGTGTACGCGAACCTCCCAAAAGTTAGTTTTCGAGCTCCACAAAACCCAAGTTCTGATACTGGCACCCACCACTTCCTATCTGTTCAACGTTGAAAAACCTCACCTCTCTGAGTTTAGTGGTCCATCTCTTAAGGGGGGGAGGTTAAAAAAATCGTACATTTTCTCATTAAGTTACTGTGAGCTCAAAAGCATTCGCATGTACAAAATGCTTAGCACAATATATATGGTACACAGAAAATGCTCAACAACTGCCAATTACCCTTATAACTGTGAGTATTGGTCCACTGAGCAAAGAAAAGAGGTTGCTGTATAGGATGCGTCTTGTTGACCACACAGCCGGGAGGTAGGCCCCAGACTGAGACTTGGGTCAGCTGATTCCCGTTTATTTAGGTGCACAAACGGAGGAGCGTACTGGTTACCAGGCCTTGCGAGGAGCCTTTTTCCCCGGGCTCCAGACAGGGGGTTGCAGGTCTCCTAGAAAGGTCCCACGTGCCCTGCCCGCCTCACACATCACGCCCAGCATCCCGCCCTTGCGGCCCGGGCTCCCGCGGCCGGGAGCAGGAGAAGCGCGGGCCCGATCCCGCGCCCTGTAGCCCGCGACTCTCACCCAGGTTCTGCCCACGTAGCACTGCGTACGGCCGGCTCCGTTCTGGCGGTTCCACCGGGTTTGGGGCCTCCACCAGCCCCACCTGGAGGATGCACAGATCCAGACACAGCAACAACAACACTGGAAGCAACATCTTTCCCCGCCTTTAGTGGCAAAGAAGCCACTTCCGTCGCAAGCTCCGCCTCTGCCTCCGCCGGCTCAAGGCTTTCCTGGCCTCCACCTTCCGGGCGAGCGTTGTTGCCTTGGTAACTGTACGCCCTAACAAAGTTTTTCGAGGATTAAAGTTCCGCTGCGACCAACGTTCCCTCCGGGCAGCGTGCCACCGCGATTGTAGATCCACTATGACCAGTGTTTCTGTCAGGTCTCCGAACTAGACCCCGGCCCAGCTAGGAGGGAAAAACTTCCCAAGCAAATCTGTTATTCACCCTTGCAGAGAGCTGATTCTGCGAAAAACCACATGAGACAAGCTGTGACTGCCAGCACCGCCACCTCGCCACTGTACCCAACACCTCCCTATCAGCTAGCCCTGGACCCCCGAAAGACCCCCTCAGCAATGCCCCCCTCCCCTACCTACACTCCCCTGTAAAACTTGCTCTCTCATAACATGCTCCCCTATAAACATGCTCTTGTCCAATGCTCTTTTCACCGTTGACCCAGCTGCACCTGGTCGGCAATAAAGTCCTCACACGTTGCTTAAAATGCCCGTCTCAGTGGTCTCAACTGTGCCTCGGTTTACCCTAACAGTTTCCCCATCCTTCAGGCCGCAAGAGGGTCTCATTTGGTGGGAGTCTTTCTAGGTTCATTGTGAATTTATGGACTTACCCCCCATCTACCCACGGATCGCTGCAGTTTATTACTACTAAATCTTCACCACAGGCCTCAGAGATAGACTCTGTATTCCCATTTTACAAACGCCAATTCAGGGAACCCTTACCTAATCATCCTTTCCTAAAATTGCAGTCCTCCTTTTCCCTCAAAATACACACTTCTTCCCCTCCTTTTATTCTCCTGCCATTACATTTAACACCACTTACCTGATAGATTCAACGTGTATTTTGTCATTTCCTGGGTATTTGCCATCCACCCTAGAATGTAAAGTCCACAAGGGACTTTTTGATTGCCCAGTGATTTGTCGCAGAGACAAAAAGAGTCACATGTTATGTACAATGAATGTTTGCTGAACAAGTGAGGAAATTGTGCTTACTTGTTTGGCACAATGCTACACATGAAGAGAGACAGGATTAGACTTTACCCAGTATAGTTTGTAATCCAGAGCTGGGGCGTTGGTCATATCTACCTCAAAATGGATGAGCAATGCAAAGAAGACATTGGGAGCATTTTGTTAACTCCAGATAGTTATAACACATAAGACCCCAAAGGGTAATGTATTTATTAGAAAAAATTAAAAAACTAAGTACTTACCATACCCCTGCTCTCAGTAATCTCCAGTCTAGTTAGGAACCCAAATAATTAACAAATGATCAGAAAGAGAATTGTGTAGCTCAAAATTGTGGGTGATATAAACAAAAATAATAACAGGGTGCTGAATTTAGAGACCAGGGAGATACATTCCCATCAGGCTGGTGGATTTCCCTTGTGGAACTCTAGCCCTGAGAACTGGGGAAATGTAAGCATGAAAAGAAGGTCTTCCTGAAAGGGGGAAAGAGATTGCTATTCTTTAGACAAGATCAGGATCCATAGCCAGGTGCTGTGGTGCATGCCTGTAACCCCAGCACTTTGGGAACCTGAGGCAGAGATCACAAGTTGAAGCTCAGCATGGGCAACATAGTGGTGAAACCCTGTCTCAAAATTTAAAAATAATAATAAAGGGCTGGGACGTAGCTCAGCTGAAGGCTGTAGGTTCACTGCTCATTAACCACAACAACAACAACAACAAAGTCAGGACACTGACTTATTAATTTCTCTTGGGAGTTATTCCTGATGGGTCTGTCACTTCATAATAATGTACCTATGTTTCTTACATGTTTAAAAGTAGAGGCAGGTAGTGAAGCATGGTGACAAGGATTGCAATTCTAGTCTTGCTTGGAACTCTATCATCACTCAGTCTCAGTGTCTGCATCTAGAAAATGGGAATGTAAGAGAATTGACCTCCAAGTTATTAAAGAATTGACTAAGAAAATGCATACTGCTACATCACACATTTTAAATGATCTATTTTAGCTATTAAGATTATTCTGGGAAATCTGCCTTAGAAGAATATGTTTGGAATACACCTTAGAAATCATTAGTCTAATAGTGCGTGGCTTATTGACATGCCTGGATTTATCTTTTTCTTGTGCTGCCCACCATTTAACTATGTCACATTCAAATTTCCTTCAATGAAAGTGTGTACAAAACAAGGAGGATAGCAATTGTTTAAAGAGAATGTGTTCTGTGCAATCAGCTTTCGGGCATTTTGACCTTGTTTTTGTTCCTGTGTCAGAATTTTTCCTATTCCCTTTACTTTCAGCATCCTTCCTTGATAATTGCATGTGGCAGGCCTCTGTGCATTACGGAGGCCTCAGCCTGGTGTCAACTCTGCTCAGAGTTCTCTTTCCTAGTCCCTCAGAGCAGCCCCTACCATCACTCTCTTCACAGCTTTGACTCCCCAGCTATGTAGTTATCATCACTATCTGCATTTTGGGTTTTTTGTTTTGTTTTGTTTTTCTGTTGTTGTTTATCCCCTCAGCCCCACCCCTTAACCGTGAATTTCATGAAGACAGAGACAATATCTGGCTCACTGCTCTGTCCTTGGTGCTGGAACAATGCCTCACGCAGGGTAGCGTCTTCAAATATTTGTTAAGTGAATATGGAGTAATAGTGTTGAGGAAGTTGTTGGTTAATATTAAGACCTGGAGACAATCAATCAAGGCAGGAACACTTATTAGCACAGTAAGTACAGCAGCATGTGTGGTTCCTAAATAGAGACTTTCCTAACACAGTGGACCATGCAAACTTAAACATACTCTCTATCACCATATTCTCAAAGTTGACCATTTGATGTTTGATTCATTGTATCCTTTATTCTGGCTTCTAAACATCATTTATCTAACTGTATTAAAACCTCTATCAGGGTTGCAGGACATCCAGGTAATTTAAATTCCCAATAAACAATAAATAAAATTTACTAAAGGTACATTCATGTACTGCACAGGATATCACATTTGTTGTTTATCTGAAATTCAAATATAATTGGGAATCTACATCTCTGTTTTGGAACTGACTTTACCAAATTACTAGACTTTTAATGCTGTGTCAAACCCAATGCTATAAACAAAGGGCAGAACAGTCTTTGTCATCAGCTACAAACTTAACAGATGTGAACACAAATACACGACCCTACTACAAACTTTTCAGTTTTGGTAGAGAATAAGGATACAGCTAATGCAACCCCAAGCTTCAGGGCTGGAACACTTATCATATACAAACCTCATCTTATTTAACCCTCACAATAGCCCCTTAAGGCAGGATCTATTATATCAGTTTTATAGAAAATGATGGAATTGTTTCAGAGAGAAGTTAAGTCATACAGTCAAAAAATAACAAAGTGAAAATTGGGGTTCATTTTCCAGACCTTAGAATTGATATAGGATATATGATATAGGGATAGTATATGGACCTCCAAATAATATAAGGGAAATATTATTATAACTCTCAACATGCTTAATGTCCAAAATGCTGAGTTCATGCTCTCTGAAATCAGGGAGTGAATTCTAGGAACAATGGAGGTTAAGAGTAGAAAGAATTTATTTAGAAAAAGATAGCCTCTCTCTAAGAAAGACAGAAGGGGACCTGGAAAATGGATTGCCTGCTGACTTCTCGAGGGTGTTTTATTGAGCAAAACCATGAGGTAAGGCAGGTTCAAGATGGGACAAAACTATAGTCAATTAATAAGATTGCAAGTATAGTCACTAAGGTAATACTGATCCAATGGGAAATCACAAGGTAGGCGTGGTAAAAGAAAAAAACACATGTGCCTGTAATTGGCATACCATCATGGGTCTGGTCTTACTCAACCATATAACACCCAAGAATTTGACAGACAAGCCAGTTCCCTGGACCTAGTTTTTGTCCATGGCTCATTCCCATGTAAGCAAAGCTTCCTTCAGACTGTGGGTGGTAGCTTTTAAATCTGTAAGACAATCAGAGCTTAATATAATATCATCAATACAAAATAGTGATGCAGAGTATGGCTTGGCTCGTGTGGTGAGGTCCTGGGCCACCAGATCATGAAACAAAGTTGACCTATGTAAATAACCTCATGGCAACATCTGGAAGGTCCATTGCCTACTTTCCTGTGTGAAGGCAAATTGGTCCGGACTGCCAGTGTCAGGTTGAGACTTTACAGTATTTTGCCACAACTCATCTAGCTTCTGCACGGGCCATACTGAAGGGCTCAGCAGGGTGTGTCACCCCTGTGTTTTCCAGTTTCAAGACAGTCTGTCCCATCTCTTTATGGCCTCCAGGTAACTGATACTGCTTTACATACACAACCCATATTGCCTGTGGGAGAGTCAGTGTTGCGTGGCGTGGATGCCTTCAGACTATGGTTTTTACCACGTGTGCAACTGGAATTCTCTGTGTAGTCTCGAGCCAAGCACCAGTCAGTATGTACACCGCCAGTATGTATTCAGCAACCAGGGAAACAAACATCACACAGACATAGGGGCAAGCACCTGGCACCCAAAGTCACCTGGGTCTTCAGGACCATGATGTAGTGATCTCTATACCCTTCTATGCATGCAGTAGGGCCTATAAAATGGTCTGGGTTGCCATATATCTGTATTGACTCAGCTCAGGTATCCACCAACACTAGTACATGCTGTACATTCTTTGGGGACCAATAAATACTCAATTCTACATGTGTCCTCTGGTTTCTTAGGACCCCCGAGACCTGGGTACCTCGGTCTGCCTCCTAACTGGGGTAAAAGGAGGCCAGTATCATTTATTCCTCCTTCATCACGGTTGCTTTGGTCTTCTGGCCCTGGCCCACTGGCTGATATTGCTGCTCAGGGTGTAACTGCTTCCATAGAGTCAGCAACACATCCAAAGGCTGCCGTCTAACTTATCTGTGGCTAGGCTGGCAGCCAACAGGACGGCCCAGATCTGGTGCTGACCCACTTTCAGAGGTCCCATAGCCTATCCTTGGGTGGATGGCCCCGCTCACCCAGGACCCCCTTCTTTTTCTCCTTTGCCAGTACAGTTTTTACAGATCTCGCCTTACCTTGGCACTTTACTTCCGTGTCTCCCAGCCTGGCCAAAGCACCCACAGCATCATGGATCAGGTGCTCTGTGAAGCGGGTTAGAAGGGCTGCCACTGACCCAAATGTGCCAGCCAGCCTGCTTACCAGGACCATGTCCTTCATGCATGCTGTCAGCAGTTTTCATCTGGGCTACAGTATTACAGTGCAAACGTCACTTGCCACATTCCCATTTCACACAGCACATTTATCAAGTCTAGTTATTTACTCCAGCAGGTCACCTGAATTCTCCCAAAGCAGGCAAGCTGCTGCCATTAACCAACTTATCACAGTCTGATTACCTGCTTCCGGGTTGTCCTCTGCACATTCTGCAGATCCCATCTCATAGAGCGGGTGCTGGCTATGCTGGCTATTTGGGACGTCTATGGGCTCAACTGTGTATTATCAGCCCCATCATCCTGCAGTCATAATAACCATGCAGGCACTGTTTTACCCACCTTCTGCTTTGCCAACTCCCGCAGCTCCATGGCTGTATAAGTTGTGTATGTTGTATGACAGGTAGAGGTAGGCAGCCTTCCCAGTCCTCCTCTCTGGGTTGGAGGTTCCTCTAGCTCCAATTTTTTTATGAATAGCCAGTGTATCATGCAAAACGAGAGGATTTTCCTGGAAGTTTTCTTGAACGTGAGGACTTACACTTCTAGGGACATTTCTGGAGGAGACAGTGCTTCCTGTCTCACAACATGAGCTCTGCAGTAGCCAGCCATTGCTCAAGGTCCTCCTCCATCTGCAGCAGCTGGTCTACTTGCTGGACAAGGCCACCCACCTCTTGACTTACATGGTGGAAGAGAGTGAAGAAAAGTCAAGCCACCTGCCCCACCATTTCATGGTGAGGAGGAAGAATTTGTCTACCGTTTCCAAGGCTTGTAAGATATCCCCGGGCTCCAAATGGACTGATTCCCAGGTCTCTTGGTCCTTCCAAGCTGCTGAGAAGGTAGCTAAATGTAGCCATGATGAGGCAGGGGTCACTTACCAGCCAATCCCCTGGGCTATCCCTTGCCTTCTGGTGCTGTTTCCACAGCTGCTACGGGACTACTCACCTCAATGTGCTGCCAACTATGCCAATTGTCAGCCTGCTCAGGGGGCCCAAGAGAGATTTTCATGGGTGAGGTCCTAAGGTTAATGAACACAAGTGTGCAAGACATCAGGAACAACAGCAGACAGCATGGAGCAAAGCAGAGAGCTGCCTGTGTCCTTATTGTACAATTCTTATACAGGTTGTTATCTCATTTTTACATTCTTATGTAGTGCTATAACCAATGCATATGGGTTGCTCTGTGCTAAGTTATAGTTACATAATTGTATCCCACTGTGCACCTGCACTACACAGGCAGGATCATGTCCTCAGGTGTCTTTAGATGTCCCTGAGTTTTGAAGCAGTCTGTGTGGTTCCCCACAGTACTTTCCTTGTCAGTAGGTTTAAAATAATAAACACAGCACAAAGACTGACTGACCATGTTTCCAAGATCCATAAAAAACTATTTTCAATCATAGATGTCCAGATCACATATGTAAAATTGGGGGTCTTGCTTACTGTCCTAGACATGACCCTCATTAATGCTTCTCATACCACTACTATTTAGGTCTTATATACTTAATCTCTTACTCATATTTATTTCTTCTTGTTTGATAGTGGGTAGAGCCAATGCCCTCATTCAGCCAGAAGTAGTTAGAGAAGACAAAACTTCCTCCTTCAACTCCTTTCAAAGGTTTTTGGGGGCCAGGGTTTTCAGGTTGGGGGGAATAATACAGTTACAAATAAAGGAGCCAAATGAGTTACTCTCTTCCTTACATTCAGTTGTAAACACCACCTTAATGGTTGCCCATGCTTCCATTTTCTTAAAAGAGGTACAAAATAAACTAGCAAAAGTCTAAGAAATTGTTATGGCTTATACATTGTGTCAAAGTGAGAAGTCTAGAAGTTTAATTAACTAAGGCAGCAGCTCTACATCCTCTGGTGTAGAGCACAAGCAGTTACCTGGTCATCGTGTCAATTTGAGGAGGTCGGAAGTTTAGCTGAGAGACTCAGCAGGGAGCCAGGGGTCTTACTTTGTAAACATCCTCATCTTATTCTGAAATCTAGTGGTGCCTCCCTGATCCCATAACTCTTGTGTCCTGCATCCCTGTAAAATCAGCACTACATGAATGATACCAGTATCTGCTACCAGTTTGAGCTATACCTAGGCCCCCTTGGTCATGACTGCCTTTTCTCTCAGTACCTTGATGGCTGAGCACTGTAAATTGAATCCCAGGAAACCAGTTCCCTAGGTGTTCCTTTTCTAGCAGGGTTCCCGGGGTTCTCAAAGCCAAGTCTTTCATTTTTGCAACTCTGAACCTGTGAAAGTTAGGGTTTTGCTCATCCCTGTGATGCCCCAGATTTTTGCTCATTCCTGTGCTGCCCTTAAGGCATATTTTCTATTGTCCTGTTGTAAAGTATGTGGTTTATTTTTAATGCTAATGTTTTCAGGAACCAAGCTGTCTTCTTCCAAAACTTTACAGCCCTTTCCTTTCTTGGTAAACTGAAAACATTTCAACAGGGCTTTTTGCTCTTGATTTTCAGTATATCCTCATTAAAAGTAGCAAGCAGTATTTATGCTACAGACTAAACTTTAGACTGCTTTAAAATTTCCTCCACCAGAATGATTAGTCCACCATCTTTAATCTCAGCCTCCTGCAAATTAGGAGGATATGAGACAAATTTTCAGCCACAGCATAACACATATCATTCTGTTACAGCTGAGTGGGTCAAAAATAGTCCAGATTCTTGTGTACAGCCAGGAAAGGATTGCTAAGCATACACTACATAGTAAATAGTAAGGAGTTATGTTTATTGGAGATCACTGGGTAGATAGCAGCAGAAACAGGGGAAAGGGGAAAGGGAAAAAGGGGGCCATGATAACTCAGGCTAGAATTTATATGTCAGATACCTCTGCTGTTTAGTGCCTTCTACTGAATTCTCACTGGCACGAGTGCTCCGCTGCCTGGGACAAGGCGATCTCTTAGGCTTTTGTTATTTTATTGTGTGTCTCTTTTAAGAAAACGGAAGCATAGGTAACCAGTAAGGTGGTGTTTACAGTTGAATGTAGAGAAAGGCGTGACTCATTTAGCTCCTTTGTTTCTAACTGTACTAGTCCAAATGCCAGTGTAATCCTTCTCAGTTGAAACCTTCTGAGCCTGTTCTTTTTTGTCTATTTTTTAAAATCAGCATTCTGGTCTCCTGAGTTCTGGCCAAATCTTGCAGAAGCTTGGCTTGCCTCATTCTAGGACTTTTCTAGCCATACATCTCCAAACTCCTCTTGAGGGCTAATTCCAATGGCTTCTAAACCACGTGGTCAAGTGTAGTCACAGTGTTGACCCCACTTCTAGTATCAAAACTGGTCTTAGTCACTTTCCTCATCTCTAGGACAAAATTCTTGACACCCACAACTTACAGGAGGATAGCTTTATTTTGGTTCACATTTCAGTTGGCAGGGTGGCATGACAGAGAGGCATAGCAGAGGAGAGCTGCTCACAGCATGGTGGACAGGAAGCAGAGAGAGAAAGGTAGAATAAGGGAGGGATATAAACCCCTCCAGCTCACACTGCCAGTGACCCATGTCTTCTGACCACAAACTAGCTGTAGTGCCCCATGTTCCAATCACCTTTCACAAACCCCAACTCTGAGTACATGAGGCATTGAGGGTATTATAGACAGCTAAATTAGGTAGAAATGTCGTAGACAGGCAGGGCTAGGCCTTTGAGGGAGTCAATACAAAAGATGAAAACACATTACAACTGTAGCTGGAGGTACATCTGTTGGAGGCCAGGCCTCAAGATAAAGATAGAATGACCAGGCCTGCATACCTCCCCAAGGGATAAGTGGTAATGCCTGGTACAATAAAGTCTACATAGGTATCGGTCACCCCAGGGGGTGATGAAGACTCCCAAGACCCATACCTTCCTGAAAAGTTCTTTGTTCTTTCCATATACCCTTGCTTCATGACTTGCATCCCCCTTGGATTAATATTACCTAAGTATACTTATAACCTTTTTGGTTGATCATAGTTGTCTCGCACATCATACCCACCTTGTGATTTTGTACCCACCTCATGATTGTGCTCTACAAAGCTCCCTCTAGAAAGTAGGGTCCATGAAAACCCACTCGGGTACCCTCATGTCTCTCCTATGAGTTGTGT